>SNQJ01S0138281.1:48014-67035 GCA_010110895.2 Picea sitchensis | reverse complement strand
TTAAATAATCAAGAGAAGTGACAAAATCAAGAAGGAATATTTAAATGATAAAGTATTGGAGAACTTTCTATTTATGGGAAGTGGTTAACCCTAAAATAAGGAAAATAGGTTAAGTGACCTAGAAATGGGTTAAGTGACCTAAAAATGAGTTAAGTGACTGTTATAAGACTAATCGGTAGGTGCAGACACTAACTGATCTCCCTAGATCCACCTGAATATAGAACAAAATAGGACAGAACATGACGCTTTCCGTAAGTTTTAAATATTGAATTTACTAACCAAAGAGGGATGGGTGACATACCATTTAAATGTCGCTTCCTCTCGCTATCGCCATCCTAGCTCCGTTCCAATGCTCATACAAGGATGATCCAGCAAAAGAATGAAACCAACCAAAGTGATAGCAATGGCATAAACTCAATATAAACCTATGTATGTGATCAAGGAATCATACAATAAAACATAACAAGCGTTATAGGAAAGAATCATATTACTGTGTCATATTAAATGTGAAAGAGAGATTACAACCATGGCCTTGATGTCGTAAGGTCCCTTCCAACTGTCCTTCATTCCCCACACACTTTCACTCCAAGAATTTTGAGAGCATAGATCTGATAATCTTCACAATCTATCTTGACAAAGGCAAATCTCAAAGTCACTCCAACCAAGCTAATAATTCCAAGCCAACCAAAGCTAACAAGCTCAAGAACCCCTTCTCCATGAGAGATTCTCTCCTTCTATAAGTTGAAAAGGATAAGGTGAGGAGGTTAGGATGATCCCACTAATCATGAAAGCAAGTAAGATCCAAACCATTCGAATGCCACCTCACCATGGAAGTTTCTCCTTCTAGAAGATTCGAGAAAATGCTTGTTTTTCCCACGTGTAAGCATTCTTGCACCCTGCTTATAGTGCAACCTGTGAATTGTTCACACCCTAGATATGATGCAGCCTGCGAAAATCCAGCATTATCACACCCTAATACATAGGCAACCTACGAACTTCCTTTTTTATAAGGTTTTTACACAGGAAAATGCAACTTTTTTTCTTAGGAAAAGTTCTTCTCCCTTCTCTCTTCAGGAACTCGGGCCACTGGCCCTTCTGAAGCCAACATATAGGTTTAGATAATTAAAGGTCATAGGGATGATGAAAATAATGTGTAACAGTGACCTAGAGGATGAAAGCATAAATAAGATAGAAATGGTCTCTTGTAGATCATCCTTTTTGTGGATCAATGGAGAGCTTCTTGTGGGAATATATTTTGGAGTATTGATGGAGAGCTTCTTGTGAGAGCTTCTTGAGCATTTTTGGTGTGGAACACTTGATAATATTGAATATATATAGGTGAATGAGGTAACCAAGGATATATATAAGCTGAAATTATGAGGAAAGTGAAGAAAATAAGGCCGAAATGCAAGGAAGGATAAATTCTTTTGATGGTGCTTTCTAAGGTATGTCATTTACAGGTTGTCTCACCATTTTCGCTATAACTTTTTTTATATAATGAGTCAGATCCTGAAATTTCTATGAAAGTGAGAAAACATATCCAAGTATCTGTGGTTAAAAATTAATCTCATGGGTCATTTTATTTTTGGAGATACACTCTGTGGAAAATAGGGTTTGTGGCTAGTCCTAAAACTAGTCAAAATCAGGTGTTTCGGGTAAAAACGTCATAACTTATTCATAATAGATCCAAATTCAGTGAGACCAATTGTGTTGGTTATATTATAGTTTATAGTATGATTTGAAATATTTTCAGATTGATTCAACAAATATTCCATGCAGGGCACACTCTATAAGGTCGCTCTCTAGAATAATCCATAATTCAGCAAGGTATGCAATTTTTGCTATACCTCCTTTTATGAGAGGTTACAAGTATTTCCACTTGGAGGAATTGCATAAAACACACTGAAGAACATTGTGTTTCGGTTTTATATATTTATTCATTATAGGTACAAATTTATAATTATTTCAAGTTAGGGTTGTTGACTAATCCAAAACTAGTCATGGTTGAGACAAGCAGTTGATGAGTTGGCACATACATGAGGTGTATAGTTGATGATGTTGGTACATATTGATGAGTCATTGTTGATGATTAGTTGAAACATGATTGGTATATAATTGGTACATGGTTTGATGCACTTGTTTATGGTATAGGTTGATTACAGGTTGTTTGGCAGAGGTTGGTGCATGGTTGATGCTCTTGTTTATGGTACAGATTGATATCTATAGAGGATTGTTGCCTCATCTCAGTTGGTGCTGAGAATGTAAGATGAGTATTACATATAGAGTTGGTGCTCTTGTAGAGTTGTACTCTATTCAGGTGTTGCTGAAAAACCCCCGGATTTAAGTCCATAATAAAAAGAAAAATTGTACATACATCTTGTGTTCCTTGTGTTCCTTCTGGAGATGATTTGTTGATGATATATTGCTGATATATGTTGCTGATATGTATTCACATATAATTGATTATTAATGACAGAAATGAGTAATGAGTAAATTTCGAATGCTAACTAATGAGTTTTTTGTAAGAGGGAATTTTTGGGAAAAAGATTCCCACACTCATTCACCCCCTCCTCTAAGTGTGGTAGGTGTGTCCAACAAGTTTTGTTCTTTCCATTATGCTTGCTTTTCCATCCCTAGTTGGCATGTTTAATGTGATGTTCCCTTAGTCCTTGCCATGCTTTAATTCCACTTAGTGATGTCATGTCATACTTCTTTTGTCGACTTTCCATTTTCGACTCATTTTTCTTTGGTATGTAACCATTTTCCTTTCCTTTGCTGAATTTATGTTTCGAATGTCATGTGGCCTTTCTCTCTCCAGTGTGCTACATGATTTTTAGTCTTGTTTCCTTTTTGTTCTCCTTTTGAATTTTTATTTATTTTTATTGTGTGGTGGGTGGTCGACTATCCTTGTAGAGCTTCAGTCAGCTCCCATTGATCATTCCTCTCAGGTCTGCACCTGCTAAATCTCTTAAGTATACAGATCCTCTGTCTGTTATAGATTGTACTTCATATGGTCCTAGACAATGCATTCTAATCTTCCTCGGGTGCTGAAATGATTTGTTTTCATAGAGAAATACTATATCTCCTTCCTTGAATGTCTTGTTCTTGATGTGTCGATTGTGCCAAGCTTTGTCTCTAGATTTCTGCACTTGTTGATGGAATCCTTCCAGGATTCTGTCTTCCTCCATTGAAAATAATTGATTCAGTATTTATTTTACTATGCCCCATTCTGTCATTTGTGTGATAGCTTCTACGCGTAAGATGGGTACTAAAAATTCTAATGGCACTACTTCTTCATGGCCATAGACTAGTTTGAATGGTGTGTGCTCTGTCAACTTTTTCATGTAGTCCTATACACCCATAATATTGTTGGTACTTTGAGGTCCCATTCGTCTCTATTGACATTACAGATCTTTTTTAGTGCATTCTCGATAATTTTGTTGAAGGCTTCTACTATGCCATTTTCCTTTGGGTGATATGGTGTGCTCTTCTAGTGATGCACTTTGAACTCTTAAAGCGTTGTATGAATGGTGTTGTTTATGAAGTGTGTGCCTTGGTCTCTCATCAAAACTCTTGGGCACCCAAATCTGGTGATTACTTGTTCAAAAAATAAGTGTGTAGTTGTCTTTGCGATGCAATATTTTGTTGGTGCAGCTTCCGCCCATCTTGTTAGTTATTTTGTCACGGTGATGATGTATCTTTCCCCTGTCCTTTTAGTTGGTGGGTTAATTGGTCCCACAAAGTCTATTTCCCATTTATCAAATGTTGGTAATGTTACTTGTGGTTGTAGTGGCATCTCATCCCTTCTATTGGGTTTACCTACCCTTTGAAAGACATTGCATCTCTGACAATATTATTTTGAGTCCTTGTGAATCGTTGGCCACCATAGTCCTGTGCGTAGTACCTTCTACACGGTAGATTTTCCTGCATAATTTCCTCCTGCGATTCCCTCACAGGATTCTACTAAAATTATTTTTCATTCGTGCTCTAGCACATACCTTTATAAAATTCTATCTACGCCCATCTTGTATAGATTCCCTACGATCAGTTGATAGTCGGTTGTGTGGACTACCAAGTTCTTCTTCTGCGCGGTGGTATATTCTTGCGGCATAGTATCTGTGCTAAGTACTAGATGATCTCTGTGAAGTAGTCATCATCAATCTATACTGAGGATAATTGTGCATCCAGAAAGGTGTCTTTTAGATTTGTAGGTTCTTCTCCATTTGTGACCCTTGACAGGTGGTCAGGTCTTGCATTTAATTTTCCTGATTTAACTATTACTTCAAAATCAAATTCATTTAATAGTAATAACCATCGATAGATTCTCCACCCCAACACTGGCTTGTTGACTAGGTATTTCAGGGTTGAGTGATCTGTAAACATCTTAAATTGTTTCCCCAGTAGGTAATGTCTGAACTTCTACAGTGCATAGGCCATAGCTAGGCATTCTCTTTTTATTGTGTTATAATTTTGTTATGAGTCTGATATTTTTCTTCTCATGAATGCTATCAGATGATCCAAGTCTCCCGCTCGTAGCTAAACTAAGATAGCTCCAAGTGATATCGTTGATGCATCTATATGCACATGGAATGTCTTTTCCCAGTCTGGAAATACTAATATCGGTGCAATAACCATCTTTTCCTTCAGGATATCCAAACTGTGTTGACACTTGTCATTCCATTGGTATTTAGTATCCTTCGTTAACAGTTTTTCCATTGGTGTTGTGATCTGCACATATCCTTTGATGAATTTCTTGTAGTATCTGGTGTGCCCTAAAGTTTCTCTTAGTTGTTAGACTATGTTTGGTGTTGTTAAGTTAACAATAACAATGATCTTGGCTGAATCCACTAACAAGCCTTGTTTCCATACTATGTGGCCCAATAGTATCCAAAACGATGTTCCAAATATGAATTTCTTTATATTCAGTCATATCTGGCATTGTCTGCATCATTCTAACATTAATCGTAAAACTTCCACATGGTTTTTCAATAGACTGTAAACTATCCAATCATTTAGGTATACTTCGAGGAACTAATGGATGAATTCCTTAAATGCTACAATGACTACTCTGGAGATTATTGTGGGTGCATTCTTCAGTCCAAACGACATGACTATGTACTGATAAGATCCCCATTCCATCACAAACATGGTCTTGTGTTTGTCCTCCTATGTTATCTTAATCTGATGGTAGCATGAGAATCCATCAGTGAATGAGTAAGCTTCATGTCCCCCACATTCTCTAACACTTCATCCGTAAACAGTGTAGGGAATGGGTTGTGTAGGCATGCATCGTTCAACTTCCTCAAGTTGATGCATATCCTAATACCTCTTCCTTGTTTCTTGTCCTATACTATGATCAGGCTCATCCATTATGATTCTTCAACTGGTTAGATGATTCTGGCTTCGGGCATCCTATCAATCTCATCTTTCACTTTATTTTTATATATGGGGTTGATTCTATAGGGTCGATGTCTTATAGGTCTCGCTTCAGGTCTGAGTGGTATATTCATTTCTCCCTTTTCTCCTGCTATACCTTTCATCTCTGTAAATGTTGTGGGAAAAAGGTTGTTGTATTCGCACAACAATTCTTTGATGTTTTCTACTATTTTCTCATCCCAGTAGTCTCCAATGCTGGCCATTTTGGGTTGTTCATCTGTCCCAATGTTAAATTTATTTACCTTGATTGGCACGACAATGAATTTTGATTCTATGGGTGGTCCTTCCACATCTCTTTCGCCTTCTACTTCTTTAATCTGAATGTTGTGTGGGTCAGCTTTATTTGGTGCTTGATCATGTACATGATAACATGACAATAGTTACTTGACTGCTCGTTTATTCCATTGTTTCTCTTCTGTGATAAATTCTATTTTCAGTTCTTCAATGAATATTATTTCTGTGATTCATTTGAGAGATGCATCTATGTTGGGGTTCTCATGCTTGAATGAGAAAGTGATTGTGAAGTTTTGTTGTAGCGTCCTCCATATTGTAGTTCCTTTGCACAATTCCTGGTTTGTGTACCAAGATGTTGGTATTCCCTATAAAGTATGTATGAAGTGATGAGGCCATTCCTCTGGTGGCATCATTTTCCACAACGTTTTTCACTTTGCCAAGTGTTCCGTTGGTGCCTCTTGTCCTTGGTATTTCTATTGTTTGTTGTATTCCTGTTCTTTGTCGAACCTTATGTGCAGTAAGAACTTACATTGATATCAATCTGTAATGGTCTCTTTATGTGTGCCCCACCATATTGCGGGTGTGGCCTTGAGTGCTAAGTCAAGTTCTAATATTTGTTGGTTCTCTAATACTTCATCTTCGTATTGTGTCAAGAATGTTTCCAAATAATTTAGCCCATGGAAAATGGGTGGTTCTCTAATTTTTGTGCCTACCCATCTTACTACGCGATCTATTCTTGTACATCTTCGCATGGATACTTTGTGTAATCTCTATTGCAAGTTTTCTAACCTGGTGACTGAGTCTATTGCGCATGAAGTAATGCTCTACCAACTGAGTACCCCATCTACAGTAGGGTTTATGTAATCCTCATCATGTGCAATTTTTCTGTACATCTCGCCGATCTCCTCTAAGTCCAGGTAACTGGGTTCTACAAAACTATCCCCTTCCGATAGATCTAGTGGTTCTATGACCCTGTGTTCTCCGGATTCAAATGTCATTTTCCTGGTTTTCAAATGGATTATGGTCTGGTTTTCAAATGCCCAATCTAGACCAAGAAGTGTCAGGTAAGGTGTCGTGCCATCCACTATTTCAATGAATTCGAAGTCTTCTTTAGTGCGCACTCCATCGAGGTCTATTTTTACTCCTTTCAGTCTACCTATTGGCAAGAATCTATGCTGGTTTGTTAGTATTAATTGGACATTTGAGTATCCCAGTGTTGGCTCTCCCATGCATTGCCAGGTCTTCCTGGGTAGCAGATTCACTTTGGATCCTAGGTCTATTATAATGTCTCCCATATTGAAATCCCCAATGTTAGCATTTATTCTAAATTACCTACTTGTTCTTCTTCTAGTGTGTAGGTGATTGACAATTTTTGGTTCTAGCTTCTCTTCTGTCTCACTGCTACAATTCTCTAGTATGTTTTGCAATATTTTCACAGATGAAGGATCACTTAATACTTTTATGCATGATTTAAAAAATCCTTTGATTGTACTTACTTGTCCCTTGGGCTGCATTCCGTTGGTATGATCCAATGATGGTGACATCTCATATTCTGGGGCTTCCTTGAATGGTTGCACAATTGAAGTCAACGTTGTGTTCTGCTTCTGAAATTCTTTTCTGGCTTCCTTAAAAGTCTCCTTTTATTTTGGTCCATTGAACTGCTTTCGTGGTTCATTTTTCTTCTTTATCCATTGGTTATGTGTTGGTTCCTATCGAACTGTGTCACTTCTTGTTTTCCTTCATCCACGAGTGACTATATTGATGTTTTGTCCATCATCCCTAGCTTCGGCTGAAATCCACTGGACATTCTGATTGTTATGATTCCTCTTTTCCTAGATCTTTACTAGTAGTGTCAGATATTCCTTTGTATCCTGGTTTAATGCATGACAATACATACATTTTTCTGGTGGAAGTGGACATTCTCATTCATAATGTCCCAGTTGCTGACAATTGTGACGTGTGACAGGTCCTCTACCATGTCTAAAACCTCCTCTGGCTCGTCCTCCTCCTTAGTAGCCTACTTGGTCACCTCTCAGCGTGTTATACTGTGGTGCCTAATTATGCTACACGGTATTATACTGGGTTTGTGTCAGGTTATACTACGGCTACACATTATTGTATGGTTATTGCATAGTATTATACTGTTGTTGTGTAGTGTTGTATGGAGCCTGGGTTTGATTGAACTGTGGCATTGCTTTATGAGTCATTGTTTCAGCCTATACCCTATATACATCTGATGTTCTTTCCTGCATCGGCTCCATAGTTATGCAATCTTTGTCGTCATGGCCTAATGACTCACAAAAGGTTCAATATGAATTCTTCGGAACTGTCTGGTATTTCTACATAATTGTGAAGTGATAAGGTTCGTGACCCAGTTTCTTGCATATTTCACACCATAATAACCCTCCCTGTGGTAGCATATTTGACATACCTGTGGCCATATATTGCGCGAATATTGGGCATTCATTCTTGTGGTCTCCTTACATCCTGCATGTGGTGCCTCAAACAACTTCTCATTTTTCCTTGTTCTTATTATGGTTTAGCTAAAATGTTATATTCTTCAAATCTTCCTTCAATTACTCAATAGATGGGTTCGTCTACTGGTACTAGTTCTCTTCTAGTTGCAAGGTTGCCTACAGAGCCTCTGCCCATGTTTGAATTTTTTTTTGTCATAGGGGATATTTTAAGTGTGGGAGTAGTGAGTTGACAAATAGGTGTTGATGTTGCTTCTCGGTCATAAGTTATTTTAGTTTTCCTTTTAGTCCCTTGAACCTCTGATTGATTTCCCATACTAATTCTCTCGGTTTTTGTCTTATTTAAATCATCTCATTCATGTATAGATCCTATGATATTGACTTTTGGAACTCGTTAATCATTATCTTCGTAATGTCTTCCAGTTTCCTCGTCATCCCAGGGAAACTGTTCGTGTCTAGACTCATGTACCAGTCTAGTGCGTGGTCACTTAGTGTAATCTCTAGATGTGTGAGTTTGATATCTTCATCAGTGATCTTTTTTGCCTCCTAGATCTTTACACAAATGAACAAATGCTTCTCAGGGTCTTCTGTTGCTTCTCCTCGAAATTATGGTAATCTGATAGTGGGATCGTGTCCTGCCATTCTGAATATTGAACTACTACCTCCTCTGCATAGTGTAGATACTTTACTAGTGCTTTTAGAGATGGCTCCTCCAGTTGTTTCTCCTAGTGTAGATGTACTTCTTGCCATTGGACTTCCTCCAAACTTTGGTTGTCTAAACGATGGTTTTCTCATTGGTGTATTAGTAGCACATGGGTTTGTGGGTTCCACACTGACATTAATATGGATAGGATGGCTGCCTTCTCCTCCCATTCTTGGGCCTCTCATTTTCCTCTCATATGTTGCATGTAGGATTTCCTCAATCCTCTCCACAGCCTGAAGATCCTCTATCTCTTCCTCATCTCTCGCCAATCCCTCCCTCATGACTATGGCTTGGTATTCACATTATATTGGTAGGCTAATCCACTATATGTCGTTCTAGATGACGCCAAGCTCCACTTGATTTGGTCGTCATCCATCGTGATTGGGTCCAAGGGTTCCTCCTCCTTCTTTCCTTTATCCTCACATCCTTCCATTATCCTCTCTCTTTTAGTGCTTCCCCCCTTCCCCCATGCATGTAAGGAATTTTAGATGTATGATTCCATTGTCATTACACCTTTTTTATATAGCAGTATCTTAATAGAAGTATACAAGGATTGAATGTACCTTCCTCGATGTCCATGTAGAAATTATTTCTCTTATGTGTTGTATGAATTCACTATGTCGACTGCAAATTCAGTGATGAATCCTACCACAATACGGTCAAGCCAAAAGTCTACTCTGTGGGTGAATTTTTTTTTCATGCTGTAACTACTCAATCTGTACTGGGGTCCACTCTAGCTGTCAAACTAGGTTCATCGCTATAATGAACCCCTCGACCAACCTAAGGTCGGGGTACACCACTCCAGAGCAACCACTCAAGCTCTGACGCCAGTCGCTGACATTCCCAGCCATGAGGCTGGGACATGCTACTCTAGGGAAGGTCTTTTGTTCCCTTACTATGGAACATATAGTAGCATACCCAGTAGTCAACTAAGCAATGCCACCTAAATTTACTTTTTAGACTATATGCAACTAAAACATATACATACAAGATTCTTGTGGAAGCTTTACATCTAAACATAAACAAACCATTACTTTATGTAACATATGACTTTTATATTAAAATAACAGTAATTACCGATATGCCTCATTTACAAGAAACTACCCATAAGCACACAAGCAACATAGTCACATATATGATAAAATCGTAACATGGGTATGTAAATAACAAAACAACATATCCATTTATCATACAATTGGTACTTATATTAGAAATATTGTCACCAACTACTTATAGACCATCCACGAACCTCCCAACCATAGACTACCATGTTCATCACTCTCAATAGTGAATCACCCCCGAGCTAGGACTGAACTCCACCTAGGGTAAGGGATTCCTATCCAGGCTAAGGCTCATGGAAAACAAGAAAGACTCTATATCAAGTTCTCACTCAACTAACAGCCTATAGCCTCTCATTCCCCACATTCCTGTCCCACCCAAGGAAGTATGCCCCTTCTTTTCTCAACAATCCCTTGGCTGCCCCACTTCCCTTCTAGGGCTTCAACAATAGGTTGGACCAAAATTCCCAGAGTGTTGTAGCTATAGTCTAGCACCAACAGAAATCAATCCACAACAATTATCTCACCCAGAGAATTTCTCCCGGGCTTGAAAACCTGCTTATTCAATCCCACTCCAAGCTAACCAAGTACACCAACCAAAAGGGACGAGAAAATAGGTTTCGAAAAGGTGGAATGGCTATCTCAAGGATAACAAAATGTATGAATGAAAATGGTCATGGAGTCATTGACTGGATAACTGAGTGTGTTTTGGAATCACTGTGAAATCTCTATCAAAAATGATGATCAACTTGATGGTTTTCCCCCTCTCTTTGTTCTCTATTTGTCTGCTCATAAAATCCCTCTTTGAATCCCCCACTGGGATAAGTTTCCCCACGATATGAATGCATTTCTCCAACTTGACACTTGTCATATCAAAAGTTACTTTTGTCCACTTGTCCCCAACTTTAGAACTTAGGATAAACTAATTATCCATACTTTATGTTTTAGGAAATATTAACATAATATTCCTTGAATTTTGGCTCTCCCTTACCCCAATTGGTGAATTTCAGTCCCCCATATCTTTTATCATGGCCGGTCTGCATGCAGTGATGTATTTTATATTAATCATGAGTCAAGTACAAAGTAGGTGCATTGGCCCTTGACATCTTGGCGTGCTGGCCTAATTCCAAGACATAAGCATCCTGGCTTATAATATTGGATCACCAACCTATAATGCATATTATATACACAAAGGTTCGTTGACATTAATATCACATGCACTTTGTTACTGCGTGTTTTATCCTCTGTCTTTAAGGTTGTGCGCACCTTAGTTACTGTGAGCAATATTCATAAATGTGCACATTACATCCCTTTATTGCGCAGTATATGTGCGCACCATGCCATGAAAAGTGTATTACAAAAATGATGTCTAAACAACTCACTAGCTTAAATACACTTGGATTATATTTACATTTTGGGTTCGGCCGAGGGATATTACAATCCCCTCCCCTTATTTATGCATTGTCCTCAGTGAATCATGTATCCATATACAACAAAATTTTCAAAATTCTTCAAAACAATGCAGGTACTCTGCTCGCATTGCATCCTCATGCCCCTAAGTAGCATCTTCAGGTCTGTACTAGGTCCATTGGACCTTTACAAGCTCTATGGCTCAATTCCATAGTTGTTTGATTTTTTGATCCAGGATGTGCACCAGATGCACTTGGAAAGCATCTTCTTGCTCCACCTGAATAACATTCCAATCAATAACATGATTAGCATCAGGTATATATCTCTTTAGCAATGATACATGGAAGACATTATGAATAGACGTAGATGCAAGCAATGCAATCATATAAGAAACTGGACCAATCCTCTCTAGGATTTCAAATGGTCCACAAAATCTGGCTACTAACTTGGCACAGCTTCCCAACTTCAGGGAGCTTCTGTTAGCTTCCACTTTCAGGAAAACATGATCACCCACTTTCAATTCTCTGTGGATTCTATTTTTATCAGCATATCTTTTCTGTCTATCTTGAGCATCTTTCAAATTCTGATTAATTTTTAACATTTGGTCCTCCATCTCCTTGAGAAACTCTGGCTCGACAACTATTCTATCAGCTAGATTATCCCAACTTACTGGAGTATTGCACCTTCTTCCATAAAGTGCTTTAAATGGGCTCATTTTCAATGATGCCTGATACCCATTATTATAAGCGAATTCTACCAAGTGTAGGTAGTCTTCCCATTTCGATAGTTTTTCCATCACATACATTCTCAACATATCTTCTATCACCCTATTCATTCTTTCTGTCTGTCCATCAGACTTGGGATGATAAGTTGTACTAAAGTTCAGATTCATTTTGAATCCTTTCAACAATCCTTTCCAGAAATTCGAGGTGAATTTCAGATCTCTATCAGACACAATCATTTTAGGAATTCTGTGCAATCATGCCACTTCCTTCATGAATATATCAGCAACATATGCTGCTTTGTGAGTAGTTTTTAGTGGAATAAAATAGGCATATTTTGTAAGATTGTCCACCACTACCATAATCGAATCATGTAGCTTTCTTGTTTTGGGCAATCTCGTAATAAAATCCATTTTCACCACTTCCCACTTCCATTCAGGAACGGGCAAAGGTTGCAACAATCCTGCTAGGTGCCTATGCTCTATTTTAACTTTCTGTCACTCCATACACCTAGTGATGTATTCTGCAATTTCTCTCTTCATACCTGGCCAAAAGTATTAGCTCTTGACCGCTGTTATGGTTTTCTGATATCTAGGGTGTCCTGCATAAGGAGCATTATACATCTCACACAAAATTATATGTTTCAAGTCCTGGACATTTGGTATAAAAATTATGTTCTTGTGTAGCAGTATTCCATCTACTCCCAACTTATAATTATCCATCCTTTGTGGTGTCTTACCTTGTTGTAGCATTGCTACCAATTCTCTGTACTGCAGATCTGTATTTGTAGCCTCCATAATTTTTCTTTTAACATCAATTTGATACATGTTTATGGTTGTAGAATGAAGATCATGCACCCTCCTGCTAAGTGCATCAACCACTTTATTTTCTTTCCCCTTGATATGCCTTCTATCAAAGTCATATTCGATTAGAAATTATAAGCATCTACTTTGTTTAGCATTTAGATTTGGCTTATCAAATAAATATTTCAAACCATTGTGGTCTATTCTTAGCTCAAACCTGTTTCACATGAGGTAGTGTCTCCATTTCCTCAGGGCATGCACTATGGCTGCCAACTCCAAATCATGAGTGGCATAGTTTCTTTCATGCTCCTTCAACTTCCTTGATTCATAACATATCAAAAATCCATTTCGACTGAGGACCCCACCCAGTCCTTCATTACATGCATCTGTGCATATAATGAAATCTTCATTTGGGTCTGTGATCCTTAGTATTGGAGCGCTTGTCAATAATTGTTTCAAATGTTGGAAACTCCTTTCACAGATCGTTGTCCACTGAAACCTCATACCTTTCCTTTGCAAGGAAGTGATTGGGTGTGCTATCTTCGAGAATCCTCCAATGAATCTCCTGTAGTATCCTGCAAGGCCCATGAAAGATCTGGCCTCTTTCACATTATTTGGTACTGACCATTCTCTAATGGCTTCTACCTTATTAGGGTTCACTGCTATCCCATCTTCCGAGATGATGTGCCCCAAATAATGAATTTGTTTCTGATAAAATGAGCACTTTCTCAATTTGGAATACAACTGATGCTACCTTAATACTTGCAACACCATATTCAAATGATGTTCATGCTCTTCCTCTGACTTGGAATATATAATAATGTCATCCAAAAAGACAATGACAAAATTGTCCAAACACTCTCGAAAAACACCATTCATTAAGCACATGAACACAACTGTTGCATTTGACAATCCAAACAGTACCACCGTGAACTCATAATGACCATACCTTTCCCTGAAGGAACTCTTGCTAATATCTTCTTCTTTAATTCTTACCTGATGGTATCCTGATCTGAGATCTATCTTTGAAAATATCCTTGCATCTTTCAATTGATCAAAGAGGTCATCAATCCTTGGTAGAGGATATTTTTTCTTAACAGTCACTTTATTCAATTGTCTAAAGTCAATGCACAATCTTAACGTTCCATATTTCTTTTTCACAAACAAGACTGTGGCACCCAAGGTGATACACTTGGGTGCATATACCCCTTCTTCATAAGTTCTTCAAGCTGTATTTTCAACTCCTTCAATTCTGGTGTACTCGTCCTGTAAGGAGTCTTTTATACTGGCACTACTCTAGGCATCAAATCTATAGAGAAATCAATGTCTCTCCTTGGGGGTAGTCCCGGTACTTCCTTGAATACATCTTCAAATTCTTTCAGGACTGCATAATTCTCCAAATTTGGCACCTTGTCTTTAGGTGTATCCACCATATGAGATGAAAATATTTGACATCCTCTTCTATAACATTTCTTCAGTTGTAATGTTGAAATTTCTCTAACAGTTACTGCCCTGGGAATTCCCTACACTTTCTTTTGGTTCCCTTCTTCATCCAAGCAAGTGAATGCTTTGTTATGACAATCCAATAGAGCATGATGTGGGTCCAACCAATCACTCCCAATTAAAGAATCATAGGAACCTAAGGGTGAGATTTTCAAATCTTCCCTGGTATTTAGTCCATTCATTTCTATGAGGAAGGACTTAACCATCTCATTAACGTTTCTTCTGGATACTATAGCCAGTTGCACCAACCAGGATTTCCCATGCTTTCTTCTTGGTAATTGCAAACTTTCCACCATCTTTGGGTCTATATAACTATGGCTAGATCCTGAATCAATTAAAATAGCAAGAGTTTGGTTGTTGAACATACCTTCCACTTCAATCATGTGGGACTGATACTCTGCTTGCTTGTTGTCTAGGGCTGCATAAATCCTTGGCACATTTCTTCCCATTTCCTCTACTATCTTATCTCATTGTACATTGTGAACAACCTTACCTTTTTCGCCTCTGTGAGGACAATTTCTGAATCTATGGTCTCCTTTACAACCCAAACATTGCATAGGTGGTTGTCTTGGCCCTTCACTCCCTGTGTCAATCACTCTGGTTTCCTTATGAATTTTCTGCCATTAGGGATTATTTTTGAAAAATGGTGGCTTAGCTCCCTTCTTTCTTTGATCCATATTGAATTTCTTATTGTCTTCCCAAGCCTTTTGGAAAGCTGGTCTTGCTTTCAGTTTGTCATATAATCATTCAGCTCTTCTTATGGTCTCTTCTAATGTCTTGGGATCATCATATAATATTTTTTCATTGATGAACGTTGGCAATCCACTTAAGTACTATTGAATCTTGACTATCTCATCCTTAATGAAAGAGACATATTTCAACAGTTCCAGAAACCTTCTCTCATATTCCTCTATGGTCATACTTCCAAGATTGAGTTCAAAGAACTCCTTCATTTTCTTTTGATAGTATCTCTTGGTCAAGTACTTCTTCTCAAAATACTTCTTGAATTCTCTCCAAGTAACACTTTTCTCTACAATGTGTTGTACCTGCACAAGTTGATCCCACCATATGGAGGCCTTTCCTTTGAGTTGATAAATAGTGATTCTACCTTTAGCATGAGAAGAATAATTATGCAATTGAAAATACTTACTCATGCCTAGAAACCATGTTTCAACATCTTTGTCCTTCTTGTGCTCACCATCAAATGTAGGAGGTTTGATTTTGTTCATTTCTCCTCCTAGCTCATCCACCTCAGATCTCTTATACCTTATGATAGAGGATAGGCTTGAGCTATTGCTTTCTCTCTTATGGGAATGTCTATGGGGATGACGGTGATGCCTACTAGCACTTTTTACTTCTCTCTTCTCCTTTGAATATTTTTGACTCTCAGATCTACTTGAGTCACTCTTTGTTGGCACATGGTAAAACCCAGGGTTCAACACTCAAGAGCGCACCAATAAAACCCTAACTATCGACCCTTTTGGCAATACCTATGAAGAAGATGAAGTCTCACCCGAGGTAGAGGCATGGGTGGTTGCAGGACTCAAATGTCTGCAACCTTAGCTAGGACATCGATCTATGATTATATCTTTTATAGGGAACTTAGCATAGATCAATTATCAATATTTAAACCTTATGGTACTTCATAGATAGCACAGAGCATCACAGTGAATACTTAGACTAAAGATGATTCAGTACTTAGCCACAAAAATATAGATTAGATTCAACATATCAAGTGCTAAGCATCGTATATATTAGATCTAACATTCATTCACACATCATAAGCACAGAGAATAACTAGATCTATCTAATCACAACATATACTTATCCAAGAAGGAGATAAATGCATCAGATCAAAGCATAGAGCACAATACACACAGTTACTGCAGTTCACTCCCACCCTGGGGCTATGTCCACAAAGTCTTCTTCTTTATATTATCTCAGTCACATGGTTACATCACAGAACTTCAATGACCCTTACTTCGCACAAGACAGAAGATCTGCGCAACGCGCTAGATCTTTCTTCCTTGCACTTCAGCACAAATCCTTCTATAGTTTCTCATAGGGAATTGCACTCAGCTCCATAAGTATTACACAAAATTAACAAATCCTTACAATACTTAATCACACAGATCCAACTCTTAGCACTTTAGCCAAATTGCACTAATAAATCACCAAGTGCACTAAGCAACAAACTCTACTATTTCTTACATTGCCTATCTATTTATAGATTACAAAATGAGCCTAGGTGTGGGAAAACCCATGGGCCGACATTCCTTTCTCGTTACATCAACCCAAAACCCTAAAAGGGGCCCAAAAATAGGTCTTACTTTCCAAATTTTTCACTTCGCATTGCGCTCCATCTTTGGCAATTTGTCGCAGTCCCAAAAATGGTCAAATATGACGAAGTATTCTTCAAAACTTGGTCAAGGGCCAACAGGCCCTCAACACTCACTTGTGACTTGTCTCGAGTCACTCAGGTCTGATCAATTCCACCTTGAATGCTTCGAGCTTGGCTCGAGCTGCTTCGACCTGCTGTAGTGCGAGAACCTCTTGCTCAGTAAATTCATCGATTACTGTGTCATTTACTGGCCCTTCTATGCATTGTTCTGCGGTGATGACAACATGTCCAAGCTTGGTTGCCTATCTCTCAACTTCAGTGAACACATGGCATGCTTTCTCTTGGAGTGGCTGAAGTCATTGGGAGACTTCCATCACTTTACTTTATAGCGTGTGTATTTGTTGTTGAGTGGTGAGTTGTTCTGGAAATTGCTTCATTCTCTCGATTGGGGTTAAGGCCTTTAGCTGCACCCATAGTACATCTGCATGCTGCTTTTCTTCTTTGAGTTTCCCTTCTAACGTCTGCAACTTGGGGTTCTCCGTGAGGTTCTCATAAGTCTAGGCACTTCTAGCACTCAGCTGCTTACATTCCAAAGCCAAGGTTTTTAATCAGACAATTGTGTTACGAGCAATTGTTTCCCTCAAATCTCTTACTTCTTGTGGAGTCTCAAGCATGGTACAAAGTTCTAGATATCTGATGCATTTCTAAAGTTGCCATATTACTTCTTCTAGTTGTGCCACTTGTTGTGGGACACATTCTTCCATCTTCACTTCTATGACCATCACAGAGAGAAGTGCTTTGTGAACACTTTCCTGTACTTTAAGTTGCTCTGCTAACAACTGGTCCTTGCTCTGATATAATTGTGTTTTTTCCTCCTCCCACTTCACTTTTAAGGCAAGATGCTCCTATTATACCTTCCTCTGTTGTTCTCTATTTTTGTTATGTTCTTGTGCCAAAGCCTAGGTGGCTTGGGCTATGTCTTCTTGAGCTTGTCGAAGATGATCTTTGACTTTCTCGGTGATCTGGCATAACTGGGTGGGCTCATCAGTTGTTCCTAGTGTTTCCATTATCAAGGGCACCGTAGAAACTGTTCTATTGGAATGGAGTGCCTACTACACTTCTTGAAGTTCACCCTTGATCTGGTTGAATACCTCCTCCTGCTTTTCTTCTTTCTTTTCTGCGATCTCCAGAGAGGCATCAATCAGTGCAACAATCAAGAAATTGAAGTCGTCTTGTGTGAGGGTAGTCTTAAACTTAGTCTAGGAGGCCTTATCTTTCTTTTGGGATGAGGGATTTGGTGGGGTAGTCTTCCTTTTCTTGGATGGATCCTCCTCTTCTCTAGGCGGAGTAACCTCACCTTTGTTTTTCTCAACTTCTGTGCCACCTAGTTCTTCACCATCACCTCCCTTCATAGGTGAGATCGAAGTAGTCTTCGTGGATGTGCTCTGGATATATTGAACTTCCACATCCTTCTTAGTCTTCCGCAGTCTATTTGTATCCAGCATAGCTTCAGGGCTATCCACGTCGGACATCTCTGTGGGGTTTGCTGGAACAAGGAGGTTCGTCAACCATTCCTTGGTAATCTTCTCCAAATATTCTTTTGTCAATTTATAGTATGACTGGAGTTGTTGTTTGTGCTCATCCACGCATGATGTGATATAGGTGAAGCGATGGTCTGCGTTGAATTTCATCAAAGGTCTAAACCTATGAACTATGTTGGGTGTGATGCGTAGTGTAGATTGGATTGCATTCTTCAATTGATTGTAATAAGCATGGAATATGGCATTGGACTACCATTGCTTGTTCATGTCGCTGGAGTACCACAACATACAGAACTTCGTGGCTAGTGGTTCGAAAGGTTCAATCTCTGGAAAATTGGATCGCTCTGGAAGTTCCCACACGATGAAAGTGATGAGTATGAGTAACCAACTAAAGTGGAACTCATACCCTTGGTCTTGCGCTTGTCTACAGTCAATCTCTAGTTGATTTATAAGGTACTTTTCCCATTTCATTTGTAGTCCCTCCACGCCCTTCCCTACAAGGTCAACTACAAACCTAATCACTTGTGTGGGTCTATTTTTGCAGACTAACTTCCCTACGATTAGCTGGAAACCAAGGTGCACTGCTACATTCTCAATGAAGGCTACCTTTTGCTGGGACTCAGAAATGTCCTATTTTCATCCACCTTTCCCTTCACTATTCCTTACATTTCATCTCCCTATTAAACCTTCGTCATATAATTTTCATAAATACATTTGGGTTTCACATTATTATTTTCCACTTTATTCATTTTAGTATTAAAAGTGAATTTATGATTAAATATTAGAAAATATACAT
>SNQJ01S0138281.1:25364-48004 GCA_010110895.2 Picea sitchensis | reverse complement strand
GTATTTCCCTTATGCAATTTCATGCTTTCCTAGTTAGTGTTTCAATGCTTTCTTAGATTAGTTTGATTTCAACAACATAGATTAGATTAGATTAGTTCTACTTCAATCCTGCACAAACAGTGCATGTGCTTCGTCAGTTTATGTACCCCGGATTGACAATTAAATAGTTGGGGAAGTACTACAATGTTATTATAACAACATATATTTCGCCTGACACCTTGTAACCTTGCGTTCCCTTCTCTAGATCACCATATGTTTCTTTTATTCATTGGGCGAGAGTGTGATTTGTGGTGTTTCCAGGGTAAAAATCATGTGGGTCAGGGCCCTTCATGCTTAGCCCTGTGATCTGATTGATCAAAATCATATCCACAGTGATGCGGCAGTCCAACCATAGGTATCCTATGTGGTAGCAGGACAAAAACAATCTGATGCATGCATTTACTTCCTGATGCCTCCCGAAATGTGGAATATTCATTACATTGAGGAGGGTTGAATGCGTGATGTTGTGGGTCCATTGCTGAGGGACAATCTTTGGGTTCCTCCCTTTTGTGATAGTTATGTACTTGTGCGGGGCTAGCATACTGTAAACCTTGCAATCTCTAAGGTTAAAATCACTAAATTTCAGCACTGTGAGCTTATCCTGGTTAGCATGAACTGCGCGCACCCCTTTTAGGAGGTACGCAATGACCACAGCATAGTCGAAGTATCTAGGTATAGTGTCTCGATTCACTGTTCTGCTTAGTGGTCAGATATACTTAAGCAAGATACTTGGGATCATATTCACAGTTGCGAAGTCATTTCCAAGCTTAAATCATCTCTCCGAAGGCATTCGGGATGGTCCTATGCGAGCATTGGAGGGGGAAGCTCGCAATGCTCCCTAGGATGATGCTTGTACTCCTGTAGACATTCCTTTCTCTGAGACTCTCTCAGTCATTAATTCAATTAGAACTTCTTCAATGATTTTCTCAGCGACATTGAGCTCATCTGACATACAAACTTGGGTTAGCTAGATCCGGTGTGAAAGGAATTCAGAGACTATAGTGAATAGTATGGGAACAAGGCAATGATCTATGGGTGAGTTAATCTCAAGTTTCAGGCTCAAATTCTCACTTAGAAAAAAGTATTCTCGGTGCATGGTGCATTGGACTAATTAGGGAAACTTAGTAACAGTCTGCTTGCAACGAATACGGGGCTTTCATTAACTTCGTTCTACCCATTATGGCACATTTCAACAGTTGGATGATGAACCTTTATTTATTTTTTGCCTGTTTGGAGCGGAAGTCGAACGGATATACTAGTTCCAATGGCTATATTGCTTCATCATGGTGAAGCACTCTAGGTCGTTGTTCTGATATCTCAGCGAAGTTCCAATTCTACAATTTTTCTGTCTACGAAGTATCCTCTAGAACTTCTTGTAACCTTATAGTATTAGCCCTTTTCTTTCTTGACTTTCTATCTTTCTTCCCCGTGAGCTTCATCTCAGTAATTCTTTTATCATTCTGATGCTTATCTTCTGTGGTCTTAGTTACTTCGTGCTGTTGAAAGTCTTTCCTAGGGTTCCTTGATAATACTTCTTCTGTATCAAAAATAGGTAACTCAATCTTCTGTGAATCCTTGAGTGTTCTCTTAGCATCGACATCGGAGTTTCTAGTATTAAATATCTATGATATGCTCTTCTATTCTTCAATCAAGTGCACGATCCTTCTGGTCATAAAGTCTTGTAGCTCTTGCTTCTTTTGTTCCAAAACTTCTTCTTCTTCTTTTTGTCTAGCATTTTCTCTATCAATCCAAGGTTTTCCTATAAGCATGGTAAATGGGGTGTTGTCTTCAAAAAACTTAATAATCTCAAAGTCTTACTCTGTTGAAGTTCCATTGACAGTCATAGGTATCTAGGTGAGCCTTCCACATAGGTTTACTAACTTTCCTCTAAATAAACTTGTCCCTCCTAGGGAAGGGATCATGGCAGGATTTCCTATAGCTACCCAAGTTCTTTCTGGCATAATGTTCATTTGTGTTTCTTCATCAAGAATACAATCAATGTTGAAGTCCCCTATTCTTTCTTCGAATTTCTCCTTTTCTTTGAATATCTCAGATAGCCTAACATGTTGGTGATCATTCACAGTGTCTTTCATCTATAGCAATACCTTTTCTGATTCTTTCTGAGTTTCTACTATTTCTGGATTTGCCTTAGGGTTTTTTTCATTCAGATTCATTCTTTCAAGATTAGAAATCATTCTAGGGCAATCCAACACTTCATGGTCCAAGGCTTTGCAACAGAGACAACTAGGTCTTCCACCAGGGTATTGCTTATCAAGATGTCCTAGTCTTCTGCAACTGTAACAGAGGGTTAACCCTCTCTTTCGTTAAAATGTTCCCCAACTTCTTCTATACTGCGCACCAGGATCATGGTAGCTAGCCTGCAAAAGACTCTTTCTAGGATCTTGCATCCATTGTTTAGTCAAAAAATTCTTTTTGATCATAGGTATAACATATCTTTCACTATACTTATCAAATCTATTCATATCAAACTTTCTTTCATTGATTAATGCCCTAGTTTGGAAGCTAGGACAACATCTATCAATCATACCTAGATCCATGCTTTAGAAACAAAAAAAATTCACTTATCTTACCTATATAGAGAACAAAACTTTCAGATCTAAAAAATTTCGACTATTCTTACCTTTATTAGAGCACAAAACTTATAGATCTTACCTCTTTTTTGTAGATCTGACCTCTTTCTTTCAGAAATTTCCACTCTTACTTTTCTTAGAGCATAAAGTGTTCAGATATCACTTCTTTTCTTTAGTATCAACCTCTTTCTTGTAGGTATGACCTCTTTCTTTCAGATCTGACCTTTCTTTCTCGGCACAAAGCTTCGTAGGTCAAGTAGAATACTGCACACTAGGGAAACATATCTACACACAAAGATTATTTCGCACAAATATTTTTCTTCTTTAGTTCCTAGCAATCACAGTTCTAGGTCCCGGTAATAGAACCATTTGTTGGCATAGGGCTAGACCCAGGGTTCAACGCTCAAGAACTCACCAAAAAAACTCTAACTATCAGCCCTTTTAGAAATAGCTACGAAGCAAATGAAGTCTCACCCGAGGTAGAGGCAGGGGTAGATGTAGGACTCATATGTATGCAACCTTAGCTAGGACACTGATCTGTGATTATATCTTTTACAGGGCACTTATCATAGATCAATCATCAATATTTAACCCTTATGGTACTTCACAGATAGCACAGACCATCACAGTGAATACTTAGACTAAAGATGATTTAGTACTTAGCCATAGAAATATAGATTAGATTCAACAAATCAAGCACTAAGCATCATATATATCAGATCTAACATTCATTCATACATCATTAGCAAAAAGCATAACTATATCTATCTAATCACAACATATACTTAGCCAAGAAGGAAATAAACACATCAGATCAAAGAATAGAGCATAATACACATAGTTACTGTGGTTCACCCCCACCCTGGGGCTACATCCAGAAAGTATTCTTCTTTATATTATCTTGGTCACACAGTTACAATACAGAGCTTCAATGACCCTTACTTCACACAGGACAGACGATTTGTGTAGCTCGCTAGATCCTTCTTCCTTGCACTTCAGCACACAATCCTTCTACAATCTCTCACAGGTACTTGCACTTAGCTCCGCAAATCTTACACAAAATTCACAAAGCCTTACAATACTTAATCACATAGATCCAAATCTTATCACTTTATCCAACTTACACTAAGCAATCACCAAGTGCACTAAGAAACAACCTTTGTTATTTCTTACATTGCCTATCTATTTATAGATTACAAAATGCGCCTAAGCATGGGTAAACCCATGGGCCGACATTCCTTTCCCATTATATCAACCCAAAACCCTAAAAGGGGCCCAAAAATAGGTCTTTCTTTCCTAATTTCTACTTTGCGTTGCGCTCCATCTTTGGCAAGCTGTCACAGTCCTAAAAATGGTCAAATATGACCAAGTATTCTTCAAAACTTGGTTAAGGGCCAACACTCTCCTTAGATAATTTCTTCTCTATTCTATTCAATCCTTCGAATAGCTTCATGTTGAAGTCATCCTACTGCTCTTTGGCTTTCATAAGCCTTTCATTATCATCTTGATGGCTTTGGACATCCTTATGCAAATTCTTAATGGTCTCATCCATATTCATATCTTCATTCCTTTCTTCTCCATGTCCATTGGAGTTCATTCCTTCCATGTCCAAGTGAACATCCATTCCTCTGCTCTTCTCTGGATGACTGTAATTCTCCTGTGCCTCTTTCATTCCTATGGACTCTGCACTGGTTTTTCCTGAATGAGTTGTTGTTAATTCTGCAAAATGTGTAGCCATCGAAACTTATCAGACTAACCAATCAACAATGCACCATTTCGATTCAACATACAGATCAACATTATCACTCTCGGTTTCCTGGTGTTATCACCACGACAATTCTAGAGAAGACCCAAGTATTTAGAACGCTGACGCGTAGTGCCTTCCGAGATACACTCGCGTAAGAAGGCGGTATTGTCAAAACCACTTTCGCCAAGACGCGGTATTACGTGTCTCAACATGTCAAATCCACCACTCGTGGAGCGAGTGACAGCTAGTTAGATCACCCTGCTTCATCCGTTCAATACTTCGCAGCCATTTGACATCATCTGAACACCACCATGTAACGAACTCAAAAGCTAATCATTCAAAATGGATTGGCTAAACATGGAAACCCAACACTCCTTGTATGTAATTTGTTTGTGCTTTATAAATGGAGTTCTATAATTACTACTCCCCAAGTATGAAGATATCTGCATATCCATAACTGCAGTAATCTTCAAGTTTCTTGACTTCCTTCTCTCTATAGAGACACATTTTGGTATCCTCAACCTAAGATACATGGACAAAGCTAAGTTGAGTGAGACTGGTTATTCGAGCAGCATGCTTGGCTTTCCTGCGAATAAGGAGAAAAGGGTCCTCGTGCACCTTCTAGCAACTAAGTTCCACATAGAGCCAGTTATAGAATCGCGATTAGAAGTCAAGATTAATCCCATTATAAAGGATTTAGTCATCAATAGGTCAGCCACTAAGAAGAAAAGGAGTAATTGGCATAAGAAGGAGGAATCTATGGTTGAAGTGGCCGAAAGTGTCGGAGAAAATCAATCTTTCTGGTTAGACTCCTCTTTAAAGGTGGATATCTCTAAGTTGATGTAAGTCTTCAATTAAGATAAGCATGTATCGACAAATTTTGGATAGCCAATAGCGGAGGCAAAGAATACCAGAGATGATAGACATGTTCTTCAATGGCCCTTTTTACAACAGGCTAACCGTTGTCATAACCCTTTTGTAATTTTGTGATTAATATGATTATATAAATACAAAAATGGATTTTAGACTGTTTCATTACAATTTCTATCTAGTGATGTTATGACTCTTGTTTTCTTTTATAATAATTTTTTCTTGTAATCTTATATTTTATTTTCATCTGTCTAAATTGGAAGAAATTAAAATTCAGAATTCTTTTTAATTAATGCTTCAATGTGGTTATGTGTTTATTTTTCTTTTATTATTATGCAATTTAAACTCATAATCCTCACCTTCCAAGCAACTTCACGTGCATTAACTTGACCTGTTCATTTATATTAGCATGCATAGCAATATTACAATGTAAATGCTTTTCCATGCACCTAAATCTACTATGCATTTCTTCTTCGTTGTACCATCTACTTACGTGCACTATTCTAGCTTTGTGTGCCAATATCCACTGCGCACCGATATTCCACATGGATTTTCATCCTATGCATGCACCATGTCAAGTTTAACATATTCCTTCATGCTCCAATATTGACACATACTACTGAATACATTGTCATGAAACAACTTATACTCGTACTTATGGGCCTAACAACAAAACTTCTCTGCGTTAATAAATACTTGCACACCCCATGTGCACCTTACTATCTATGTGCTTATCGTGCAAGGCTAACTTCAGCGCATGCATCTACACATAATAATATTCCATGTGATTCCACAATTTACCGCGTACACTGGTACACCACGGTTTTTCGTGCAGTGCCAAACTTACCACGCACACCGGTACGCCAACCTTTTTCCAAGGACACTCTATGACTCTAATTCTGGTCACCTCGAAGTTAATTTTCTATGAATATTCACTTCGTTTGCAATTCTTCTTGCCCATCCAAGCTCAGTGTTGAAATGAGGCTCTGATGCCACACTGTAATGAACCCCTTGACCAACCTGAGGTCGGGGTATGCCACTCTAGAGAAACCACTCATGCTCTGACACCAGTCACTAACATTCCCAGCCATGAGGCCGAGACATGATACTCTAGGGAACGTCTTTCATTCCCTTACTGAGAAACATACAGTAGCATACCCAGTATTCAACTAAGCAATGCCACCTAAATTTACTCTTTAGACTGCATGCAACTAAAACATATACATACAGCACGCTCATGGAAGCTTTACATCTAAACATAAACAAACCATTACTTTCTGTAACATACAACTTTTATATTAAAATAATAGTAATTACTAATATGCCTCATTTATAGAAAATTACCCATAAGCACACAAGAAACATAGTCACATATCTGATAAAATCGTAACATGGGTATGTAAATAACAAAATATCATATCCATTTATCATACAATTGGTACTTATCTTCGAAATACTATCACCAACTGCTTACAAACCATCCACGAACCGCCCAGCCATAGACTACACTGTTCATCACTCTCAACGGTGAATCACCCCTGAGCTGGGACTGACCTCCACCTAGGGTAAGGGATTCCTATGCAGGCTAAGGCTTACGGACAATAGGAAAGACTTTGTCTCAGGTGTTCACTCAACTAATAACCTCCAACCTCTCATTACCCACATACCTATCCCACCCAAGGAAGTTTGCCCCTTCTCTCCTCAACAGTCCCTTGGCTGCCCCACTTCCCTTCTATGGCTTTAGAAACAGGTCAGACTAGAAATATCAGAGCATTGTAGCTGCAGTCTAGAACCAACAAAAATCAATCCACAACAATTCTCTTTCCCAGAGAACCACTCACGGGCCTGACAACCCGCTTCTTCAATCCCACTCCAAGCTAACCAGGTGCACCAACCAAAAGGGATAGGAAAACAAGTTTCATAAAGGTGGAATGGTTGTCTCAAGGATAATGAAATGTATGAGCGAAAATGGTCATGTAGTCATTGACTGGATAATTGAGTGTGTTTTGGAATCACTATGAAATCTCTATCAATGATGATCAGGCTGATTGCTTTCCCCCCCTCTCTCTGTTCTTTGTTTGTCTGGTCGTAAAATCCCTCTCTGAATCCCCCACTGGGCTAAGTTTCTCCACGATATGAATCCATGTCTCCAACTTGACACTTGTCATATCAGAAGTTAATTTTGTCCACTTATCCCCAATTTTAGAACTTAGGATAAACTAATTATCCATACTTTATGTTTTAGGAAATATTAATATAATATTCCTTGACTTTTGGCTCTCCCTTACCCCAACCGGTGAAGTTTAGTCCCCCATCTCTTTTATCGTGGTTGGTCTACATGCAGTGATGTATTTTATATTAATCATGAGTCAAGTACAAAGTAGGCACATTTTCCCTTGACATCTAGCTGCGCTGGCCTAATTCCAAGACATAAGCATTCCGGCTTATAATACTAGCTCACCAACCTATAATGCATATTATATACACAAAGGTTCGTTGACCTTAATATCATGCGCACTTTGTTACTGTGTGTTGTATCCTCTGTATTTAAGGTTTTGCGCACCTTAGTTACTGCACACGGTATTTAGAAATGTGCACATTACATCCATTTACTGCGCAATATATGTGTGCACCATGCCATGAAAAGTGTATTACAAAAATGATGTCTAAATAACTCACTAGCTTAAATGCACTTGGATTATATTTACATTTTGGGTTTGGCTGAGGGATATTACAATCATGTGGTTATCCTTCAACCTTAGTATCCACTCATGTAGTAGAGTTGGAAAATCACAGAAAAAGACTTCATGTAGATGAGTAAATACGTATTTATCTAGATATTGCAAGGTGTGAGTCTAGGGTTTCTATTGTCTTGTTGGGAAACCTCTAGCTCTTTGGTTCTCAACCAACCTTTGATTTCTTCTTTCATGGGGTTCCACGGTCTCAACATTCCCTTCTAATGGCTCATTGTGCTTCTTGTTTCTCTTGTTCTTTTCTCGTGCAATCTATCTCATCTACTCAGTCCTCTCTTATTCCTTCTAACATGGAAATGGAACCATTTGTTGGCTTTAAACTACTCTCTTCTACTTTCTAAGTTATTGACCCAGGGTTCATGTCTTTTGGGTTTCCAACAAAGCCTCTAAAACTATCGTCGCTCCAGGTAAACCAAAAGGCAACACAATAAATAGAATGTACTACACAGTCTCACCTGAGATAGCTTTAAATGGGTGGTCATAAGAATCAGGTGTTTACAGCCTAGGATTGAGTATGATATAGGGGTTTATTAACCAGATCCATGTGCTACAAACTATGAATGTAATCTACTTATTCGTCATGGGTGCACGTTTCCATTTCGCAGTTTAATTCTCGAACATCATAATCGTAATTCATAACAATATATTAACTCATTTATTAAGCATAACAATGAACTGCTGAAAGAAAGAGGTACATGAATTTGTCACATTACACAAATATTATTGTGGTTCACCCCCTCCTGGGCTACGTCCACAAAAAATTGGCTCTTGGCTCTTTTATTATGATAGTTTTGTATCTCTAGCACCGCACACTTACAATTCCACCATTTGTTGGTTTTTAACTGCTCTCTTCTACTGTCTGATTTATTGACCCAGGGTTCATGTCTTTCGGGTTTCCAACAAAGCCTCTAAAACTATTGGTCCTCCTGGTAAACCAGAAGGCAACACATTACACAGAATGTACTGCGTAGTCTCACCCGATATAGCTTTAAATGGGTGGTTGTAAGACTCAAGTGTTTATAGCCTAGGATTGAGTATGAGATAGGGGTTTATTAACCAGAGCCATGCGCTACGAACTGTGAATGTAATCTACTTATTCCTCATGGGTGCACATTTCCATTTCACAGTTTAATTCCCGAACATCATAATTGTAATTCATAACAATATATTAACTCATTTATTAAGCATAACAATGAACTACTAAAAGAATCAAAGAGGTATATGCATTAATCACATTACACAGATATTACTATGGTTAACCCACTCCTAGTCTACTTTCACAAATATTTGTCTCTTGGCTCTTTTATTATGATAGTTTTTCATCTCCAGTGTTGCACGCTTACAATTCCCTCTGATGGGTAAGATCTGTATGAGGCGAACTAGATCACACCAGGCTCCACAGCCTATGACCTAATCCTCAGATATTCCTCCTCTCCTATGTTCTATCTCAACAACTTACAAAATTGGTCCATGACCATATTACATAACACATCAACTTGTATCTATCTACGATAGAGTATTACAGCAGCTGAACTAATACAAAGTGAATCAACCTCTCTATGATACATGTGTATCTCTATTTATATATATCAGGTTCTTCAACTGCTTAAAATTTATTACAAAAACCCTAACCCTACTATTGTTAGGTCTTTCTCCCATGCACGCATGTTGTTCTTCCTCTAGCTTTCATTTTCCTTGTACATGCTTTCTTGCATGCGCACGTGCTATATTACCTTCCAGCTATTACTTCCATTTCTGCACGCTTTCTTTCTCAAGATCATCCTTCTTTCCACTTCATCCTGGTGCCAAAAATATGCATGCATATGGATCCCCTTGCTAGCCCTAATGTTCTCCTCGACTTCTTCGGCATCTTCAAACAGGTGTGTTAAAGATGAAGATTTCCTTTCTCTCGGGAGAAGGACAAGATCTGAATACTAATCCATGACATAGTACACCATGGCAGCAATCTTTGTGGGTCTGATCTCCATAGGCATACTATGATAAATATTGTAAAACCTCCTGTTGAAAATATCCAAGGATTCTTCTTCCCCTATACTCAAGGAATTAAACTCAAACCAGTATTGATCAAGGGACTTGTTATCACCCCAACACTTTAAAAATGAATTTCATATCTCGGTCAAATAACCAATAGAACCCGCTCCCAAACACATATACCACACAACAACATCTCCAAACAAGCATTGTGAGAACAACCTCACGGTAACATCATCATGAATAATCTCAAACTGGTCAACAAAATCCTCAAATGGCTCTATGTTCCTCTCAAATGTAACATGATCCTCTCCATAAAACTGAGGAAGGTAGTCAAAGGAATAAAGAGGATAGGGGTGTAGGTGATGTGGCAGCCTTAAAGGTTTAAAACTTTTGTCTCTAATATTGGCTTGAAAACTTGTAGGTTGAATATGGGATTTAACAAGAAGATGGGAAGGTTCAACCATAATAACGGAAGGCAACGATATCTGAGAAGGCTTTGAATCATTTTCAACCCCCTCTAGGTCACAAGGGTGATCAATTTCAATAGGAAATCCTACACAAATATCATATTTATGAATAGGCTGAGGTGAAGACACAAGATCAACATCTGCAATACAAGAAGAAGGTACGTCCTCTTCTTCCAAGGAAGGATAAATGAAGGATGACTTATTATCATCTGAATAGAAAAAGCAAAGGATAATCATCCTTATATGTAAAGGGAGAGACAAGAATGATATGATAAGGAAAAACAATATTTCATGAAGAAAGCTCATAAACTGATACCTGGTCATCCCCTTCGGAATAGTCATCTTTTTGTCAACATAATCCTCCTCATTGGAGTCTTTAATTGTGGATTTGCCAATCGATTCGGGACAATGGAGTCGCCAGGTGAATGATATGCAGTTTGAAAGCGTTTGGTATTTGTTCACCATCAAAGACCAGATCTAGTCATTATTGTTCTCCTAGGGAGATTTTCAATTTGGGACAATAGCTAAAGCCTTCACAAGAGATCTTTGCATTCTTGATAATCTTCTCTAGGTCAACATCAGGTGTAGATAGAGTTAGTTGGGGAGTAGACCTCGTGCATATGCTTTTGGGAGCCACAACTAAAATGGTGGAGTCACAATAGTGGAGTCTCTAGGTGCAAGTTGTAATCTTCAATGGTACTTATATCTGATGTACCTTCGTAATCAAAAGCTCTTTTTCATTCTATCCTAGGGAAATGTCTTCAATTCATTCCTCAAAAATGGCTCTAGAAATGTTAGCACTAGAAGTCACCTTCATATTGCATGGAAGGTAAGTTGAGAAACCATCAGATTATATGTCACTAAGAATGAGTTTAAAGAGGTCAAATGGATAAGACTCAATATAATATCATTTTAACTCAGAAAATGAGACTAGCACGCACAAGAAATTGAGGTCTTGATCAACTTCAGTGAGTAAGTTATAGTAAAGGTGAGTAGCAGGAAGACTTTTGTGAGGAAAATGTAGAGGTCTTCCATGGACATTTGGTCTTTAATAAGCCTAAGGAGGAAAAAAAATCAAACACAATATCCTCTTGGATTCAAAGTTTCAGGAAACTAAAGAGCATTGTAACAACACTATAATCAAACATCCATCATAATACAACTACAAAAATCCATGTGAATCCTTCAATCTTGAATACTTCAGTGTCAGAGGAAAAATTAGATGGGGAAAGAAAACTAACTTAGATTGATCAAGAAATCTCAAATCATGTTACATAACTAGAGAACCAGTATGCATCATCAAAATTTTACAATGAGGGAGCCTTGCTCAACCATCTAACCTTAACAAAGTATCAAAACTACATACTTATACTCATGACTTACTATAGCCACCAGAGGAGCGATCGATTAATAACATTCAAGGCTTTACGTCTGCGTATTCTCTGTAGACTATGCATGCCATATTCTATCAGACGTGAGCTTAGACCAGTCCATTTTTTCCTTCTCTATCAGGTTGTGCATGTAGTTCTCTATCAGACGCAAGCTCAGAGTAGTCTGGGTTGGCAGGAAAATCTGCTTGCAGGGGGACTAAGGTTCGATAGTCTTCTCCCACAACCACTCCTTTCTATATTTCCATTTATGGAGGGAGACGATGTTTCAACCACCACCCCTGTTTTCATTAACTATTTCATTGGGATCAGGACAAGCATTGAGTCAACACGACACATTGAAAATGTGTTGTTATTACTTTGACCTTTTACACCTATATTTTTGTTGGACCTTTGTAGAGAGAACTAGAAGGGGGACATGGAGGATGATGATGGTGAGTGGGTGAGGTGCTTGGTGAAAACTCCCAATGTGCAATGAGTGAACGATAGCCAAGGGGAAAGGATGTGGTGGTAGAGCGGTGACCGGGATTGCGTGAGTACAAGAATGTGGGAGTTGAGGTGTAAAGGCATGAGGGTGATGTGGCAAGGGGAAAGGATGTGGTGTATTGTTGGCATGTTTACAACAGAGTGTGATTTTCATTGATGGAAATAACAACAGCGATGATAGTATGCTTACAGGAAAGAAAAGCAGCAATGGGGAAAGCAACAATGATGGCAAAGAGGGAAATAATAAGTTCAGGAGAATAAGTGAATGGAGATTAAAGCTCAGGAGAGTTAACGAATGAAGATCAAAATATCAGAAGAGATGGCGTAATAAAACTCAGATCAAATCGAGACCGTTGGATCTACAAGCCAGATCAATGCTAGGGATGCATTGTGGGGAGCGAAAGTGGAATTAAACTACTCACTAGTTACAATCCCACAATCTGTTTAGATCGTCAAATCTCATAGCTTTGAAGATATACGACTATGGTTGATCCAACAAACAATACGTTTAAGTCATATTAAATCGTGCCATTTAGATGCGCAATCACCAAATCTATGGTAGGGATGAATTGTAGAGATTGAAAGGAGAATTAAACATCGCGCATATTCCCATCCCGCAATTAGTCAGGACCATCTGATATTATAGCTTCGAAGATTAACAATTTTGGTTAACTCACCAATAGTGCACATCTTCCCATTGCGGAGTTGGGTGATGAGTTAAAACACTCACAGATTGTGGTTGCACAATCATTCTTGATCATGTATCTGTTTTAAGAAACTTCACAACCATTGGATCATTTTTGAGTGGAAGGAAAGGATAGTTTCATCGTAGAAGGACCGAGCCATTGATCTGAGAAAATGATCAACGAACAATGTTTAATTCGGGTCTAAATTTTAAGATTTGAAATTCCAAGAATGTGAATTTCTGTCAACCGTCAGATCAATTTCGAGTGGAAGGATAGGATAAGCTAGAAAAGTTTAATTGCAGAATAATCGAGCCATCGATCTAAGATCCTGATCAAACAGGCAACATTCACTTCAGATCTAAATTTGAGAGGAGGTTACACTCAAGAATGTTTGAAATGTGAAATACTTGAAGCCTGAAAATCTAAAATGAATAATGTTTGTCAAATTTGGAGGACAAACAAGGATTGTTGGATCAGGGTTGTTGGTCAACAAACCACGTCAGCAAGTCCACATCAAAAAACCATGTCAGTAGACCACATCAATAGTCTATGTCATCAAGGACACGTGGCATAGTTAGAGAATGAAAAGTGTCAAGTTGAAATCATCATTTCAGGTACATGCAAATCACAAATCAAAGTGACACGTGGTGGCTGCTCGGATCGTGACATGTCATCAAGTGACGCAAGTGTTACGTCACTCCGAGATTTTTTCTTTGGGATTTTTACCACTAGAAAATGAAAAAATCTCTGAATTCTTGAATGTTGAAGTCCCAAAGTGGACACAAGATGTATGATTTGAAATATCACTTCGAGATCACTCTCATCCACTGATCTACTCCAGTGGAAGGATAGCATAAGTTGAAATCTCTGAAGTCTGTAGATGCAAAAGGATCATGACCATTGATCTGAGAGGGACATGCATCGTTGGATCATGGGCTCTGGGTGAAATTCTCCAGGAGAAAGCGAAGTTTGATAATCGAAAATCCCAAATCCAAAAAGGTGAAATCAATCTCGTTTGTTGGTTTGGAAGGCCACATGTCACCTAATCGTTGATACTAAGGATCGCATGTGGAAAAAGGAAAAAAGGAAGAGCCATCGATTGAAGAGGACAAATGTTAGCATATCTTCCATTCCAGAAGACATCCAGTCAACATCAATAGGGTTTGAGATATGAAACTCCCGGATCCCATATCAAGAAGTAAATCTTAGTCATTAATGTAGGAAGGTAATATCTGGTTCGCAGACTTGAGAGGATAGATCTGAACCATCCATTCAGGAGCACCGTCAATATCGTGAGATCGATAGTATTGCTCCATTTGTGGGGGTAGAACATGCTTGTTGGTTTTATCATTTCCCTTCTCGGGTTGTCTGAGTTACTGACCAAGGGCTCATGCCATTCGGGGTTCCAAAAAATCCTCTAAAACTATCGACCCTCCTAGTAAACCAGAAGGCAATGCAACACCTGAAAGGAACTACGATGTCTCACCCGAGATGGCTTTAAATGGGTGGTCGTAAGACTCAGGTGTTTATATAATAGGAAAGATTAGGGGATAGGGGTTTCTTGAGTAAGGCCGGATACCGTGAGTTGTAAGAGAAACTACTTATTCCTTGGAGTCGCCTCCACATATCCCATAGTTTAATTTAACCAAAGTGTAAATAGTTCATAGCAATGTATTAAATCATCCATCAAGCTTAACCATTAATAGCTAAAAGAAATAAGATACATGCATATGTTCAACATATTACATGATTATTATCATGGTTCACCCCCTCCTAGGCTATGTCTACAAAGATTTGGCTCTTGTCTCTTGTATTATGATAGTTATGTACTTTCGGTGCCTCGCACATACAATTCTCCATCAAACTAGGTAAGATCTATGTGAGGCGAAAAAGATCACACCAGGCTCCATAGCCTATAGTATAATCCTCAGATCTACCTTCCCTCATATATCCTTTGCTCAACAACTTACAAAATCGGTTCATAACAACAAATACAATATCATCCATCCGCACAATTAATTCAAACAACAACAACAACCACAAGACCTAACATAACAACTACTACCAACTGATACTTTCGTATCTATATTTATACATTTCGAGCTCTTTAGCCTTTTTTTTAGAATATTACCATAACCCTAACCCTTCTTATGTTAGGTCTTTCTCCCATGTGTGTGTTGTTCTTCCTCCAACTATCACTTTCCTTGTGCACACTTTCTTGCATGCGTGTGTTTTGTTCTTCCTCCAGTTGTCGCTTTCCTTGTGAATGATTTCTTTCTCATGATCATTCTTCTTTCCCCCTCAGCTTGGTGCCAATAGGCCCCCAACACTAACATGTGACTCGTCCCGAGTCACCTAATTACTCTGTGCTTCCCCGATCTCCTTGGTGATCATCTGGACCTGTTCCTGCAACTCTTTCTCTTTTGTTAATGCCTGCATGGTTTTCTCCTTTATGGTGTCGACTGTATGAGCTACCACTTCCTCTCTCATCAATCCTGCACATTCTAGTTGAGTCCGTGTTGTATGTTTTCTAGCTCCTTCTACCTGCACGAGTATTTATGCAACCCATTCCTACAACGGTTCTATTTGAGCCTAGCGTTCCTATTTCTGTGTCTGTGCAATGATAAGTTCTTCCTGTATCTTCTTCAACTCTTACATTCCCCCGACTCATTCCAGAATTGGTATGATCTTCTTTCACTGCTTGAGTTCTTGGATCATTGCATTGATCCTCTCCTCCTCCTTGTCCCAGTGTTGGACTTGTGGATCCTCTTCCAGCCTTGTCCAAAGTTGTGTTATTTTATCCATCAAGTCGGCTGTCGTGTTGACCTATTTTCCTATCTCATGTAGTTGCAATGTTTCTTCCTACTTCTGTTATTCCTTCATTGTTGGTGGAGTTATTGGTCTAATCTGTCCACGAAGAGTCTCGATCTCCTTCTGATACTGATCAATTCCCTACGCAATCTGGCCAATTTTCTTTGTAGTTGGGAGTTCATTTCATTACGCAGTAGCTGGGAGTTTCCCAAAAATTTCTTCCACTCTGCGTTCCATCTCGTTTATGTGTTCTTTCTCCTCTTGAGTCTTAGATTTTTCCTATGCATAAATTGTTTCCAGCGCTTCGTGCTTCTTTGTTACTTGTTGTAGCTCGAATAAGTGTTTATGTGATCGAGACTGTATCTCGTGATCGATGCTAACCTATATTTTGTATAATTCTTTTGATGGCATCCATGTCAGGACCAATTGGATATGATCCAAATTGCAGTGGTGTCTGTCCCACAATTTCATCCATTCGCAGCATGCTAGGATTTATATAGACCATGGAGTGTGCATGTGGTATCGAAAGAACTGGGTCGCGTTCTTCTACCTCCACCCTTTTTGTCGTATGTTTGGTCGATGTTTCTATGCCTCTACTACTACTTGTGATATGGGATTCCTAGAATTTCTTAAGGAGATTTCCCATTTTTGTTAGTTCCTTCTGTAGTTTATCCCTGTGGTGCGCGAAATGATCAAAATATTATGCGAGGCAATGTTGGACCATCCTGACAATCATCTCTCCATCATCCTCTATGATTGTTTAGTCTGGTGGTGGTCATTGTGCCTTCATTTTCTTCCGCTCACCTACGTCCTATACCGCTGGTCTCTTATCTCCCCCTGGTTCCTGTGTGATGGGGTTCGATGCATTCTCCTATGCTCGCTCAGCCAGTTTCCTCTATCCATTGGTCGGCTGGATGGTTTCTATCCTCCCCTTATGGGTCCCTAGATTCTCTAAGCCTTCGTCTACCTGAGTCGACTTGGGTTGGCATGTTCTTCGTCTCTTGGGTACTAGGATTTGTGGAGGTTGTGTCTCTGCCTGCGTAACCCCTCCTTCTGTTGTTTGTCCCAATACTACTCTGGGTATGGTTGGAATACTCCATTCATCAGTCCATTCATTGATTATCATGTCGATATCACCCTCGGTGATGCAATAGCGCATCTATAGCCACTATTTATCTAGGTCCTGCCTTGGTTGTATCCCCATGGCTTGTTGCCTAGTCTATAAATTAGCGATGTCCCCATATCGTGCAACAACCTCTGTTGTTATTATCCATGATCGGTTGATGGCTTCTTGTATCTCATGTAGGTGAGCTTCGAATACGATTCCATTCTCCCTCTTATGCTTGTCTAGTGGCCCGGATCTCAGGACGTGATATATTGATCCTCCTGGTTGTGATGTGGTAGAAAAGACGACATATTCTGGTTCTCGCCATCCCATGAAATCTATGAGAGTGATCAACCATGAGTAATGAAATTCCTTAATTGCATCCTATGCATATTTATAGTCTACTTGAAACAGGTTTGATAGGTATGGCACCCAACTCATGAAGGTGCCTTCTGTGTAGTGAGTTGGAACAACAATGACTCTTGTCAGTGCTTCGTCTTTGTGGCATTTTCGTAGCAGTTTGCAGGCTAAGATTTGTGCACCCAATTGTGTCGTGGCATTATTGATTCATTTAATTATAATGCCTTTTATTCCCCTGTCGGTGCCATATTTCTTCTTCATCTTTTCTGCCAATGTTTTTTCCTTGGACTTATCGTCTAAAATCAGCGCGAGATCCATAACCCCAGTGGGTAGGCCTATTATCTGTGTGATAAGTTTGACATTTATGGAGACGGGTTTTTCCAACCATATATCCCCTCCATGTGTAACTGCTAATAGTTTCTTGATGCATGCCGTCGCATATTGTCCTCTACCAAAGTGTGGTATCTTCAACAACCCTACAATTCCTATTCTATCCAGTCCAGTGGCCCACTGGTGTGGTTGAGTGATGGTTTCTCCGAGTTGGTTCACGACTATTTTCTACATAAATACCTTTGGTGCAAGCTCTAGATATTTGGTTTCATCTACTACGTCATGGTCGAAATACTTGAGCTTCCCGATGTGACCTAATAGCTATGGGTCCACCTGTACTCCCTCTAGTATGTGAGGTAGCACAATCTCTGCAACCAGTTTCTTTCGAGGTGATATCGTTATCTAAATTCAGTCCTCCTACTGCAATGGTTGGATTGAGGTTCCAACATCTTTCAGTTGCTCCTTTTCCATCCATTCTTCCCAAGACATGGCCATTTCACCCATCGACTTAGCTGAGAAAAAAATTGTGATGGGTATTTGTGGAACGTCTAGTTGCACTACTATGTTTGGGTTTTGTGCACTTTTATTGGATTCTATGGTTGCTTCGGCATTTTCTAGTGGTATTTCCTAGTGGGTTTCTTTTTCTTTGTTCTGAGGCTCATGCGTCGCTGCTAGTGTATCCTATTCCATGGCCTCTATTTATGGTTGCAGAACCTCCTCTAGTATTTGTGTGGACTCTATTGGGATTTCCTCTGGCGATGGGATTTCGTCAATATTGACGATCTGAGGTGGCTATTGTTTTCTTTCTTCCAGTGGTCCTCATGATCTTGTCTGAGCCCTGGTTGATCTGGCTATCTGGCCTGGTTCTGTGAGCTTCGGTGGTGCCATAATGGTGTCTGTCAAATGTTTTTTGAGTTTGAATGGCTTCAGTGGGCTCTATGGTTTCACTTAGTTCTTTCTAGTTGTTGTTGCTCTTTTTCTATTCTCCTTTCATGAATAGACTAATTGTTTCTATGCTCATATGTTGTATGGGCTCTTCATGAATCTTGTCGAGGACACTTCCTCCATCATGTGATTAATTCACCATAACTGTAGGTTCAATTCATCCATGCTGGTTTCGTACTTTCCATTATGCCTTCTTTGTCGACTCCAGTTGGCACGTTTAGTGTGACATCCCATCCATCCTTGCCTTGATTTAAATCTGTTTCATGTTGTCCTGCCAACCTTCTTTTGTCATTTTTCCCACTTGTTTCCCTTTTCGATATAGCCATTATCTTTTTCCTTGCTGGCTTCATGTTTCATATGTAACTTGTCCATCATGATGTGCAATATTTTTGGTTTTTTTTTTTTTTTTACTGTGTGGTGGGTGGTTGATTGTCCTTGTATAGCTTCAATCAACTCTAGTTGATCATTCCTCTGAGGTCTTCACCTACTAGATCTCTTAAGTTTACAACTCCTCCTTTCGTAACAGATTTTACCTTGTATGGTCCTAGCCAATGCATTCTGATGTTTCTCGGGTGTTGCAATGATTTACTGTCGTAGAGTAATACGATATATCCTTCCTTGAACGTCTTCCTCTTGATGTGGTGGTCGTGCCAAGATTTGTCTCTTGATTTCTGTACTTGTTGATGGAATCCTGCCAAGATTTGATCTTCCTCCATTGACAAAAACTGATTTAGTCTTTCCTGTGCTATGTCTCATTCTGTCATTTGCATAATAGTTGCTACACATAGGCTGAGTATTAAGAATTCTAAGGGCACTACTGCTTCTTGACCATAGACTAGTTTTAATGGTGTGTGGCCAGTCATATTTTTGCATGAGTTTCTATACGCCCATAGTACTGCTGGTACCTTGAGATCCCAATCGTCCCTATTGATGTTGCATATCTTTGTCAAGGAATTTTCTAGAATTTTGTTGAAGGATTCTACTCTGCCATTTGTCTGCGGATGATACGGTGTGATTTTTTGGTGATGAACTTCAAACTCTTCTAGCATCGCTCGGATGGTGTTGTTTGTGAAGTGCGTTCCTTGGTCGCTCATCAAAATTCTTGGGCACCCAAATCTAGTAATTACATGTTCAAACAGAAAGTGTGCAGTTGTCTCTGCGCTGCAATCTTTTACTGGTGCGGCTTCCACCCATCTTGTTAGGTATTTCTTCATGGTGATAATATATCTCACCCCCATTCTTTTGGCTAGTGGGTTAATAGGTCCCATGAATTCTATCACCCATTTTTCAAATGCCTGAAGTGTCACTTGCGGTTGTAGTGGAATCTCGTCCCTTCTGTTGGGTTTGCATACACTTTGACATACATCACATTGCTGGCAGTATTCTTTCAAGTCTTTATGGATCATTGGCCACCATAATCCTTCACTAAGTACCTTCTGCGCGATAGCATTTCCTGCATAATTCCCTCCTGCTATTCCCTCGTGGGATTCTGTGAAAATTATTGGTCTTTCATGGTCTAGTACATATCTTTGTAAGATGTGTTCTGTGCCCATATTTTATAGATGTCCTGCAATCAATTGATAGTCAACAACGCAGACTACCAGCTTCTTCTTCTACGCAGTGGTATATTCTTGCGGCACAGTACCTGTGCTCAAGTATTGGATGATCTTTGCAAAGTAATCGTCAACAATCTGTACTGAGAATAGTTGTGCATCTGGAAAGTTGTCTTCTAAATTCGTTCGTTCCTCTCCATTTGTGACCCTCAATAGGTGGTCAGGTCCTGCATTAAGTTTTCCTGGTTTAACTATTACCTCAAAGTCAAATTATTGAAATAGCAATAACCAATGAAAGATTCTCCCCCACCCCATTGGCTTGTTGACTAGGTATTTTAGAGATGAGTGATTTGTAAACATCTTAAAGTGTTTTCCCAATAGGTAATGTTTGTATTTCTGTAGTGCATAGACCATACCTAGGCCTTCTCTTTCTATCGTGTTATAATTTTGTTCTAATCCTGATAATTTTATGCTTGTGAACGCTATTGGTGATCCAAGTCTCCTGCTCCTTGTTGCACTAAGATAGCTCCAAGTTCTATCGTTGATGCATCTACATGTACATGGAATGTCCTCTCCCAATCTGGAAATACCAATATTTTTGCAGTGACCATATTTTCCTTCAGGGTATCTAGACTATGTTGGCATTCATCGTTGCATTGATACTTTGTATCCTTCCTTAACACTTTTTCCATTGGCGTTGTAATTTGCGCATAGCCTTTGATGAATTTCCTGTAATATCCTGTATGTCCTAACATTTCTCTTAGTTGGAAGACTCTTTTTAGTGCTGGTAGATTAACAATGACTGTGATTTTGACCGGATCCACTAGCAAACCCTGTTTTCATAACATGTGTCCCAATAGTATCCGAAATGGTGTTCCAAATATGCATTTCCTGATATTCAGTGATATCTGGCACTGTCTGCATTGTTCTAGCATCAATCGTAAAACTTCCACATGGTTTTTCAATAGGCTATAGACCATCCAATCATCCAGGTATACTTTGATAAGTTGGTGGATGAATTCCTTAAATGATGCAATGACCACTTTGGAGAATATCGTAGGTTCATTCTTTAGTCCGAATGGCATGATTGTATACTGATAATATCCCCATTCTATCGTAAACATGGTCTTATGTCTATCCTCCTATGCTATCTTAATATGATGATATCTTGAGAATCCATCGGTGAATGAGTAGGCTTTGTGGCCTCCTACGTTCTCAAGTACTTAATCCATGAACAGTGTGGGGAATGGGTCATGTAGGAACGCATTGTTCAAATTCCACAAGTTGACGCATATCATGATCCCTCTTCCCTGCTTCTTGTCCTATACTACCATTGGGATTATCCATTTTGATTCTTTGACTGGTTCGATGATGTCAGCCTCGAGCATCCTGTCGATATCGTATTTAAATTTCTATTTATGGATGAGGTTTAATCTATATGGTCATTGTTTAATGGGTCTCACATCAGGTTTGAGTGGTATCTTCATTTCTCCTAGTTCTCCAGCTATGCCTTTCATCTCTGTAAAGGTTGTGGGAAAAAGGTCGTTGTATTCACGCAACAATTATGTGATGCTTTCCAATGTCTGTTCATCCCAGTAATATCCAATGTTGGCCATCTTGGGCTACTCAACAGTCCCTATGTTAACCTTCTTTATTTTGATCAGCGCAGAGATGACCTCTTACTCTAAGGGTGGTCCTTCCACATCTCTCTTGCCTTCGAATTCTTCAATCTGAATATCACACATATCATCTTAGTCTGGGGATTCCTCCTGTATGTGATAGCTTGATATCTTATACTTCCATTTCTTTGATGAATATGAAGTTTCTGATGTGTTTTAGGGTCGCGTCTATGTTGGGGTTCTCATGCTCAAATGCAAAAGTGACTGTAAAGTTCTGTTGGAGTGTCGCCCATGTCTTGGTTTCTTTACACATTTCCTGGTCCGTATACCAATTCGCTAGTATTCCCTCTAAAGTATGAATGAAGTGGTGAGACCATTCCATCGGTGGCATCATTGTCCACCGTATTTTACACACCTCGAAGTGTCCTGATGGTGTGCCTAGTCTGCCATATTTCTAGTGTTCGTTAATTGTCTGTTCTGTTGGGGTCTTATAATTATAGGCAACTCAATTCTTCGACTGTTGATTTGGCGTTTCTCTCGTGATGATGAAGTCTGGCTCGGTTGATCCCATATCTTCCCTCCATTATTTTCTCTCGATCCCCCATCACCCTGTTGCATCCTTCATCCACGCTGCGCCCTCACTCCCTTGTCCTGTGGCCCCATTGGCTACCTCTCGCCTGTCACCTATCCATGAATAATCAGACTTAGGATGAACAAAAATAACAATAAAGTTAATTAGATTAAATAAGTAATTTTAGTATAGTTAGGATAGGGTAAATTAATTAATAAATAACTAGTTAATAATTAATTAATTATTAATTAAGTTAAAAATCTAAGTTAGTAATTAGGTTAGAATTTAATTAATTAAAAAATAATACAAATAAAACAAATCATA
>SNQJ01S0138281.1:10020-25354 GCA_010110895.2 Picea sitchensis | reverse complement strand
GGAGGGCTAGATCCAAGACTCGAAGTGGTTTTGATGTTGCCTCTATGACTGCCTCACAGCCTTGGGAAAATTACATAGTGCTAACATGTTCTACGCCAAACCTTATCTGCAGTAATCGCTTACATTGGTACCAATATGTGATAATATCTTTGTGTGCACCCCACCATCTTGTGGGTGTAGCCTTTAGTGCTAAATCTAGTGCTAACAATCTCTGGTTTTCTAATACTTCATCTTCATATTGTGTCAAGAAATATTTCAAGTCATTTAGCCCATGAAAACTAGGTGGTTCTCTGATTTATGTGCCAATCAACCTTACTGCGTGGTCTATTTTGGAACACCTTCTCGTGGATACTTCATGTACTCTTTGCTGCCAGTTTTCTAACCCGATGTTTGAGTCTGTTGTACATGAAGTATTGCTCTGCCAACTGAGTACCCCATTTGAAGTTGGGTTTATATAGTACGCATCACACATAGTTGTTCTGTACAACTGGCCAATCTCTTCTAAATCCAGACAAGTGGGTTCTATGAACCTCTCGCCTTCTGATGGGTTGAGTGGGGCTATGACCCTATAGTCCCGAGACTCAAATGTCATTTTTCTGGCTTTTAAGTTGATTATGGCCTGGTTATCGAACACCCAATCCAGACCAAGTAGCATCAGGTAAGGTGTTGTACCATCTACTATTTCGACAACTTCAAAGTCTGCCTTAGTGTGTACACCATCTAGGTCTACCGTTACTCCTTTTAGTCTACCTATGGGTAGGACTCTATGTTGATTTGCTAGTTTTAATTGAACAGTTGAATATCCCAGTGTAGGTTCTCCCATGCATTTCCATGTAGCTTTTGGTAGTACATTCACTTCAGATCCTAGATCTAGTATAATATCTCCCATATTGAAATCCCCAATGTTAGCATTTAATCTAAATTCCCCACTTGTTCTTATTCTTGTGTGTAGGTGGTTGACAATTTTAAATTCTGGCTTTTGTTCTGTCTCACCGCTACATTTTTCTTGGATGTTTTGAAATATTTGGACAGATGAAGGATCTCTTAACATTTTGATGCATGATTACAAAAAGTCTTTGATCACACTTACTTGTTCCTCAAGTTGTATTCTGTTGGTATGGTCCAATGATGGTGACCTTTCATATTCTAGAGCTTCCTTTCTCTGTTGTGCAGTTGACACAATGTTCTCCTTCTGGAATTCTTGTGATCCTTCTATAAATATCTCCTTTTTCTTATGCGCGTCGAATTGCTTCTTGGGGTCGGTGTTCTTCTTTACCCATTGGTTCTACACTGGTTCTTGTCGAACTACATCATTTCTTGTTTTCATTCCTCCTCAAGTGACTATATTTATGTTTCGTCTGTCATTCCTTGCTTCAGCAAAAATCCACTGAACATTCTAGTTATTTTGATTCCTTTTTTCCTGGACATTTACAAGTAATGTCAAGCATTCCTCTATATCATGGTCTGATGCATGACAATACATACAAGTCATTGGTGGTAGTGGACACTCTCGTGCATAATTTCATGGTTGTTGACAATTGTGACATGTAACAACTCCTCTACTGTGTCTAAAACCTCCTCTGGCTCGTCCTACTCCTCTATAAGTTGTGCAGTCACCCCGTGGAAAGTTGTACTATGGTCCCTGATTATACTGTGCGATATTGTACTGGGGTTGTGATGGGTTGTACTACGACTGTGCATTATTGTAAGGTTGTGGCACAGTATTATACTATTGTTGTGCAGTGTTGTATGGTGTTGGGGCTTGATTGAACTGTGGTGCTTCCTGTCTAGTCGTCATTTATGCATGTACCCTATATGCATCTGATGTTCTTTCCTACATCAGCTCCATAGTTCTGCAATCTTTGTCGTCATGGTCGACTGACTTGCAAAAGGTGCAATATGATTTCTTTGGAATTGCTTGGTATTTCTACATCATCGTATAGTGGTAAGGGTCGTGACCTGGTTTCTTTCATATTTCGCACCATAATCCTCTATGTGGTAGTGGGTTTGGCATCCCTATTGCCATATACTGTGTGAATGTTGGGCATTCATTCTTATGGTGTCCTTTTATCCTACAGGTAGTGTACCAAACAACTTCTTGTTTCTCCTTGTTCTTATTTTGGTTCAGTTGAAATGTTAATTTCTTCAGATCCTTCTTCATTTATTCGATATCCAGGTCTATCTGTTGATATTGATTCTCTTCCAATTGCAAGGTTACCTGCAGAGCCTCTACCTATGTTTGAAACTTCTATTTTTGTAATGGATATTTTAAGTGTGGGAGTAGTGAGTTGACAAACATGTGCTGATGCTACATATCGATCATAAGGTATTTTAACTTTCCTTTTAGTTTCTTAAATATTTGATCAATATCCCATACCGATTCTCTTGGTTTCTGTCTTATTTCAATAATCTCATTCATGTATTGATCCTCTGAGCTCGGCTTCTGGAACTCATTGATCAAGAGTTTCTTAATGTCTTCCAATGCTCTTGTCATTCCGGGAACATTGTTCATGTCTAGACTCATGTACCAGTCTAGTGTGCGGTCCCTTAGCATGATTTCTAGCTGTGCAAGTTTGGTGTCTTCATTAGTGATCTTCTTTGCTTCCCAGATCTTTGTGCAAATGAATAGATGTTTCTTAGGGTCTTCTGACACTTCCCCTTGGAACTCTGGTAATCTGATAGTAGTATCATGTCCTACCATTCCAACTACTAGGCTACGCCCTCCTCCGTGCAGTGTAGATACTTGACTAAGGTTGCTTGAAATGGCTCCTCCAGTTGTTTCCCTTTGTGTCGATGTACTTCCTACTATCGGACTTCCTCCGAACTTTGGTTATCTAAACGATTGTGTTCTTTTTGGTGTATTGGTCGCACATGGGTTTATGGGTTCCACACTGACATTAATATTGAAGGGATGGTTGTCTTCTCCTCCTGTTCTTGGGCCTCTTGTTTTCCTCTCATATACAACACGTAGGATTTCCTCAATTTACTCCATAGCCCAAGGATCCTCTACCTCTTCCTCATCGCTAGCCAAGCCCTTCCTCTCGTCTATGGCTCTCTTCCTAGTATTCAACTTATATTGGTAGAGTGCTCCGCTATGCATCGTTCCTGATGACGCTAAGATCCACTTGAGTTGGTCATTATCCATCAATATCGGGTCCAAGGGTTCCTCCTCCTTCTTCTCTATATCCTTCCCTCCCTCCATTCCTCCTCTCTCTGTCAGTGCTTCCCCCCTTCCCCCATGTGCACAGGGAAGTCTAGCTGTCTGATTCCATTATCATTACACCTTTTTTATATAGCAGTGTCTTGATAGAAGTATATAGTGATCGAATGTACCTTCTAATAGGTCCTCGTAGGAACTCTTTCTTTGCTATGTTGTATGACTTTTTTGTGTCTATCTCAAATTCTGTGATGAAACCTTCCACAATACTGTCAAGCCAAAAGTCAACCGTACGGGTGAATTTGTTGTTCACCTGCTGCAATTGTTGGATCTGTACTAGAGTCCAATCTACCTTTCAAATCTGGTTCATTGCATGGTTATACTTTAACCTTAAGATCCACTCCTGTAGTAGATGTGGAAAGTCACAAAAAAAGGCTTCGTGTAAATCCGTAAATAAGTATTTATCCAAGCATTTATGCGGTGTGATACTGGGGTTTCTATTGTCTTTCTGTGAAAACTCTATCTCTTTAGTTCTCAACCAGCCCTCAATTTCTTCTCTTGTGAGGTTCCAAGGTCTCAACATCCCCTTCTAACGGCTCATTGCTCTTCCTTCGGTTCTTTATTCATTCCATCTCATCTACACAGTCCTTTATTGTTCCTCTTAACATGGAAATGAAACCATTTCTTGGTTTTATCATTTCCCTTCTCGGGTTGTCTGAGTTACTGACCCAGGGTTCATGTCATTCGAGGTTCCAACAAAGCCTCTAAAACTATCAACCCCCTTGGTAAACCAGAAGGAAATGCAGCACCCAGAAGGCACTGTGTAGTCTCACCCGAGATAGCTTTAACTGGGTGGCCATAAGACTAAGGAGTTTACAACCTAGGACAAAGTAGGGGATAGGGGTTTCTTGAGTAAGGCTGAATACCATGAGTTGTAAGGGAAACTACTTATTCCTTGGAGTCACCTCTGCATATCCCACAGTTTAATTTAAGCAAAGTGTAAACAGATTCATAACAATGTATTAACTCATCCATAAAGCTTAACCATTAATATCTGAAAGAAAGAAGAGACATGCATATGTTTGACATATTACATGAGTATTACCATGGTTCACCCCCTCCTGGGCTACGTCCACAAAGATTTGGCTCTTATCTCTTGTATTATGATAATTCTATACTTTTGGTGCCTAGTGCGTACAATTCTCCATCAAACTAGGTAAGATCTATGTGAGGCGAACTAGATCACACCAGGCTCCATAGCCTACAGTCTAGTCCTTAGATCGACCTTCCCTCATATCTCCTTTTCTCAACAGCTTACAAAATCGGTTCATAACAAAAAATACAATATCATCCATCTGCACAATTAATTTAAACAACAATAACAACCACAAGACCTAACATAACAACTACTACCAAATGATACTTTTGTATCTATATTTATACATTTTGGGCTCTTTAGCCTTTATTTAGAATATTACGAAAACCCTAACCCTTCTTATGTTAGATATTTCTCCCATGCATGTGGTGTTCTTCCTCCAGTTGTCTCTTTCCTTGTGCATGCTTTCTTAAATGTGTGCGTGTTGTTCTTCCTCCAGATGTTGCTTTCCTTGTGCATGCTTTCTTTCTCATGATCATTCTTCTTTCCCCTTCGGCCTAGTGCCAACAATGCTCATGTCTTAATTCTTCGTGAGCGGGCCGCAATCAAAACCACAGTTTTGGAGAAAGGATGCATGGAGGCTCCCAGTGAATTGTGGGGAGAAAAGAATTTTGTTCTAAAACCACCTTTGGACACTCTTGCAATCGCATGGTCATGTGAGATCATCATGACCATCACTATCACATCACTAGGATCTACTTTAGAGTTCGGGATTTCGGGAGTTAGGAGAGTCGGGGTGACTCACGACAGATGACCCAAAATGCAAAGTCCCGAAATGATTGGCCCCTGGTCACCAACGGAGGTCATGTGAAAGGAAGGTCTTAGCCAAAAAATCTAGCGCCCACTGTGTATATTTCTCAGAAAGGGAAAAGGCACCAAATGGATGAACGTGTGGAATTTTTCTCAGTAACTACCAGAACGAAGTGATTTCATCTACCAAAGAATTTGAGGAGTTGTAGGGTGATTTCCAGAGGAGCTGAAGAGTCTCGAGGTAACTTCTAAAATGAAGTGATTGCATCTTCCAGAGAATTTGAAGATTATTAGGGTGATCGCTAAAGGAGTTGAAGAGTCTCGAGGCAACTTCCAATGGAATGAAGTCTCATCATAGAGACAATTAGCAAATGGAAAAGTGTCGAAGTATGTGACTACAATAGAGAGGATAAGCTCGATTATAACAGAGAAGGCAAAGAATCTCAGGATAAGCCATTGATCATGAAAAAACTCAGGATAATTGCCAAATAAGATGGTGAGTTGTGTCAACAATATGGCAGAGGACTTGGGATGATAAATATATGTAGAACAATGAAGATATTGTTGCTATTGTGGAGAGTTATTGATGCGGGTAGAGGCATGTTGTGTGCAAGAGCTGAAATGCATTGAAGAGGCGTAGTGCATTGAATGGAAATATTACACAGAGCATAAAGTGTACAAGATAGAGATAGAGAAGAAATTATTATATGAGAGAGGAAGAGAAAGCTGAGGTGTGCAGTCAAAGACATAGCAGAAGAATAGAAATCTCAAGGATATGCGAGAAAGAAGACATTGATGTAGGCAGAGCATAGCAGTGCAACAGAACAATGATAAGACCGATAAGCCTTTTGAAAAACACTATATCATTGTAATAAGGTTTAGGAACAAATATTTTATATTCAGGGTGGTAGGGAGGTGCTAGGGAGGATTGGTGTCCTCAAAGTTTGAACTGGGTTCTTGAACATAGGGAGTTGTAGCTTCCATCTGGTTGCAACCAGAAAAAAACTAGGGTGGCAGGGTGGTGCAAGGGAGAACTATTGTTCTCTGTTGTACAGGTTGGTTCCTGTGTAAATGGAAGTTGTTGCTTCTATCTAATTGGTGCTAGAACACTCAAGGAGTTGGTTCTTCCTTCTAGTGGGTGCTAGAGAAACCAGGGAGTTGGTTCTTCCTTTTAGTAGGTGTTAGAGAAACCAGAGAGTTGACGTTCTCAGCAAGTTGCATCTTGTAAAACAGAGGTTGTAACCTCAAGAGGAGTTGGAGCTCCCAAGAATGATAATGTACATACAATAAATATTACTTATCATATCAAGAAGAAGAGTTTTTTCCCTTTATGGGTTTCTTGAGGAAATATCTATCTCTGTATATTTCATGTGTGTGATTGACGTTGAATATTCTATTTCTTACCTCCTTGCATTATTGTGATTGTCATTGAGTTCTCTGTAAAGAGTTTAAAATAGGCATAATTGTTTAAGCATAGTAACAACTGATTCACTCCCCCCTCTTAGTTGTCCAACAATTGGTATCATAGAAGTTTCCTTTTATTTAAAGGTAGATCAGTAACCTTAAACATGACAAGTCATGAAGGAACTTCAACCAATAAGGTCCCCCTATTCAATGGAACAAACTTTGTCTTTTGGAAGGTTAGGATGAGATCCTACATAATGGATTTAGGTGCAGATGTCTGGTATGTGGTAGAGACTAGTTATGTAAATCCAGTTGCACTAGCTAATAAGGATGACAAGATATAATTTAGCTTCAATGCTAAGGATATGAATTCTATTCTGAGTGGGCTTGCAGAAGTAGAATTTGTAAAAGTTATGCACTTAGAATCTGCCAAAGAAATGTGGGACAAACGCATTAGCAGTTATGAAGGTAATGAGAAGGTAAAGGATGCCAAGATTCAAACCTACAGATTACAGTTTGAACAACTAAATATAAAAGAGGATGAAACTATTGGGGGGTAATTTCTGAGAGTTGAATAACTAGTGAATTCCATGAAGAGTGTCGGTGAGAAGTTTGAAGACGCAGTTTTAGTCCAACAGATTTTAAGATCTTTGCCATATAGGTTCAACCCAAAGGTCTCTGCTATAGAAGAACTTAATGATCTNGATGAGACAGTTAATAAATTGTTCTTAAGAGTTGAGGAGCTTGTGAATTCCATGAAATGTCTTGGTGAGAAGATTGAAGATGCATTACTAGTTCATAAGATCTTCAGATATCTACATGATAGATTCGATCCAAAAGTTTTTGAAATAGAAGAACTAAATGATATTAAGACTCTATCTATTGATCAAATCCTAGGAACTATAAATTCTTATGAAATGAGGATTAGTAAACATAAATGTACCACTAGAGAAACATCATTTAAAGAAGATAACAATGAGGATTCCAAGCTTGATGAAATTGAAGAAAAATTTGTGAGAAGACTAAAGAAAGGATCAGGAAAGAACCAAGGCATGTTTCCCTTCAAATGTTTTAACTATGGAAAGATAGGTCACTTTGAATCTAAGTGTACACACAAGAATAAGGACCATAACTCTGAAGGTGAAGAGAAGTACAAATCCAAAAGATTTGATAAAAAGAAAAGTTTATGTGTAAACAATGTTGACTCTTTAGAAGACACAGATAATGACTCTTCCTGTGAAGATAAGGTAAATGAATTCGTGCTTATGGAAAAAGAGGATTATGATAATAAAATCACAGGAAGTGATGTTGATGATGAAGAAGTTGTGGTTGACTTGGAAGGAGAGCTAATCAACGCTTTGGAAGAGACTGAAAAACTCAGACTTAAGAAGAGAAAGCAAAAACAATTGTTGATATAGTTCGAGAAAGGCAGTAAAAAACCTAATGAAGACTTTTCCCTGATAAAAGTGGACTTAGAAGAGGAAAATAAAAGAGAAGACATTCTAAAACAACAGTTATCAAAAAAGAATGAAAGATGTGAAGCTCTGGAAGAAGAAGTAGTGAAAACTAGGAAAGAGTTGGAGAAGTTTCAATCCTTGTATCATCAGAATATGTCAAGTATCAAATCCTCAGAAGGATTAGCCACCATTCCGAATCAGCAAAGGAATCTAAATTTGAAAACTGGTTTGGGTTATGAAGAGGGATCAAGTAGTGGTCAGCCAAGAAATAAAGAACCCATCAAGTTTCTCAAATCTACAACCAATGACAACATCAAACCTACATAAACAAAGGAAGATAATCAACCACCAGGGAGGAGTAAAGAAAAAGGTACTGGAAATGAATTTGTAGAACAAATAAATAATACACCCTCTGTTCAATGAATTCATCAGCATGGAAGAAATCGACCTACTCAAAGAAGACAATCATTTTCCAGGTACAAAGATTTTTTCTATGGATATTGTTTCTACTATTCTAACTTTGGATTCTAACTTTGTCGTTAGAAGCTGAAGATGAAAGGTCCAAGAATCAAAAGGAGAATACCCTGAGTTAGATACAAATACTTTGTAGAACTCAAATAAGAGAATTCATCCTATCAGGGGCAATATGTATTGGTTGAATATCTGATACCTCAGAAAAGTAATGCAACAGCTCAGGGGGAGCATGTTTTCTTTGACATTGATGTCAAAGGGGGAGAAAAGGAGTGGTCTAGATGCTACAGTTGGAGGTCCAAACAGACTAGCGTAACCTTTTATGGTTGCCATCAATGCCAAAGGGGGATATTGTTTGCATGTTTACAACAGAGTGTTCTTGTCATTGATGGCAATAACAGTAGCGATGATAGTATTCTTATAGGAAAGAAAAGAAGAAATAGGGAAAGAAACAATGATGGAAAATAGGGAAAGCATAAGTTCAGGAGAAGAAGCGAATGGAGATTAAAGCTCAGGAGAGTTAATGAATGAAGATCAAAATCTCAGAAGATATGGCACAATAAAACTCATATCAAATCGAGACCGTCGGATCTTCAAGCCAGATCAACGACAGGGATGCATTACGGGGACTGAAAGAGGAATTAAAATACTCTCCAGTTACAATCCCACAATCCATCTAGATCGTTAGATCTCATAGCTTTGAATATCTAGAATTGTGGTTGATCCAACAAATAATACGTTTAAGTCATATTAAATCTTGACCATCGGATGCGTAATTGCCAAATCTACGGCAAGGATGAATTGTGGAGATTGAAAGGAGAATTAAACATCGCACCTATTCCCATCCCGTAATTAGTCAGGACCCTCTGATCTTATAGCTTCGAAGATCAACGATTGTGTTTAACTCACCAATAGAGCACATATTCCCATTGTGGATTTGGGTGATGAGTTAAAACACTTGCAGATTGTGGTTGCGTAATAATTCCTGATTGTGGATTTGTTTTAAGAAACTTCACTAACATTGCATCATTTTTTAATGGAAGGACAGGATAAGACAACAAAGCCTCATCAGAGAAATATCAATTCATCGATTTGAGAACATGATCGATGAACAATATTTAGTTCAAGTCTAAAGATGCAAGGAGGTTACACTCAAGAAAGTTTGAGATTTGAAATTCCCAGAATGTGAATTTTCGTTAGCTGTCGAATCAATTTCGAGTGGAACGACAGGATAAGCTAGCAAAGCTACATTGCAAAAGGATCAAGCCATCGATCCAAGATCCTGATCGAATGAGAAACATTCACTTTGGATCTAAATTTGTGAGAAGGTTACACTCAGGAATGTTTCAAATGTGAAATACCGAAAGCCCGGAAATCCAAAATGAATAATGTCCGTCGGATTTGGAGGACAAACGAAGTTCATTGGATCAGGTTTGTTGGTCAGAAAAACACATTAGCAAAAGGGAATATGGAAGACCACATCAACAATTCCACATCAACAGACCACATCAGTAGACCACATCAGTAGTCTACATCATCAAGGACATGTGGCACATTCAGAGAGCAACAAGTGTCAAGTTGAAACCAACATTTCAGGTACATGCAAATCATGAATCTGAGTGACACATGGCATATTATCAACTTGTGACATTTTATCAAGTGACGTAAGAGTTACGACACTCCGAGAGTTTTTCTTCAAGATTTTTACCACTAGAAAATGAAAAAATCTCTGAAGTCCCAAATGTCGAAGTCCCGAAGTGGACACGAGACGTCCGATTTGAAAGATCACTTTGGGAGCACTCTCATTCGTTGATCTACTCCAATGGAAGGATAGCGTAAGTTTAAATCTCTGAAGTCTGGATACGCGAAAGGATCATGACCGTTGATCTAAGAGGTACACACGTCATTGGATCATGAAGTCCGGGTGAAATTATCTAGAAGCAAGCGAAATTTGAGAATCAAAACTCCCGAAGCTCGAAAGGAGAAATCAATCTCGTCCGTTGGTTTGGAGGGTTACATGTCACCTGATCATTGATACTAAGGATCGTGCATGGACAAAGGAAAGAAGGCAGAGCCATCGATTGAAGAGGAAAAATGTTAGTATATCTTCCATTCTAGAATATATCTAGTCAACAACAATAGGTTTTGATATTTGAAACTCCCAAAGCCTGGATATCTTCCAATGGAATGAATTCTCATCATAGAGACAATTGATAGATGGAAAAGTATCAAAGTCTGTAACTACAACAAAGAGGATAATCTCAACTGTGAAATAGAAGATGAAGAGTCACACCACCAGAGAAGGCAAAGAATCTCAGGATAAGCCACTGATGACGAACAGACTTAGGATAACCACCAAAGAAGACGATGAGTTGCGTGGACAATCTAGGAGAGGACATGGCATGATAAATATACACAGAATGGAGAAGATATTGTTATTATTGTGGAGAGTTATTGATGTGGGTAGAGGCATACTGTGTGCAAGAGTTGAAATGCACAGAAGAGGCATAACACATTGAATGGAAATAATACACATAGCAGAAAGTGTAGAAGATAGAGATATAGAAGAAATTATTATCTGAGAGAGGAAGAGAAAGCTAATGTGCGTAGTTAGAGATAGAGAAGAAGAACAAAAATATCAAGGATATGTGAGCAGGAAGACACTGATGCAAGCAAAGCAGAGCAATGCAACAGAACAGTGATAAGACTAGTAAGCCTTTTGAAAAACACTTTATCACTGTAATAAGGTTTAGGAATAAATATTTTATATTCAGGGTGGTAGGGAGGTGTTGGGGAGGACTGGTGTCCTCAGAGTTTCAAGTGGGTGCTTGAACACAGGGAGTTGTAGCTTTCATCTAGTTGCAGCCAAAAAAAAACTAGAGTGGTTTTTATATGAGAATCCCCTTGCGGAAAAGTGGATTCCCTCTTGGGCTCTAGACTCCTAAGACCAATAAAGAAAGAGTGCTAACGTTGGTCACTGACATCCTTTTAAATCTAGTTAAACTAAATTATAGAGAAGAGGAAGAAAGGAGTACCTTTTTAATGATGTTCATCCTCACACAGTCTGAGTTGAGCTTTGATCCCCATTCTCCTCAATAAGTTTTGCAAACAAAACAAAGACATAACAAACTTCCTATTCTACTGAGATTATCTTGAAACCAAATCTATCTAATAGAGACAACTTCATGTAGAATAAACACAACTTTGAAAGAAATAGGCCAAGCACATATGTATATTAATGAAAACAAAGAAAAGTGCTTACAACCATGATGTATATGAAGTTTCTTCTCCAAGCTCTCCTTGTCCAACCCTTTTCTCAAATAATCCACACAAAATGATGATGCTTCAATGATAAATCTCCCTTATGAGATCATAATTTCGATGCCTTCAATGTCTCCTCCTTTTCACTATGAGGAGGCCTCCTTATATAGGCTTGGAGAGGCCTAACCACTTAAGAGATTCTTGGGATAAGTTGAGGATTTTTCTACTTCAGTTGTGGATCTTCCCTAATATTGAGCCTTGACCTCAGATCTGAATCCAACCAACTCCAGATATGAGGGGATTCTTCCCTAATTTTCCTCAACAGTCCAAAATTCGCTCAAAAAAGGAAAACTCTCCCTTAGAGTGGGGCACAGAGCATTGGAAGGCTCCCCCAAAAGAGGGTATAGAAAGTTGTCACTCCCTGACAAGTATAGGGGAGCGTTGCCTTCCAAAATTGATTTTTGAGTGGTTGTTTCCATGGAAAAATAGTTGTACTCTTTGTCAAATGATTTCTCCTCTTCAAAACTAGTCTTTTGAGGTGTCTTTTGAGTGTTCTTGATAATGTCGTCCAAGAAACAACATAGACAATATGACAGTATGATTTTGTGACACTTGCGACATTGATAACGATGACACTAGGTCGTCATCATAATGAGTAATTTTGATGTGTAACATATTGCCCCCCAAAGTGAAAAGTTAGAAGATAGGAACTAATGATTGAAGTACTTTGTAGACTTTTTTGAGCAAGGGTATGGACCCATAGAACCTGGAAGAAGCTACACACAACCATCAAACAAATATTATGACATGTTTCAAACCCAAGGCAGGCATACCTATGCTTGAGTGATAAAGACTTTCAAGGTATGACCACCATAAAATAAACTGCAGATCCATAATTATATTGAAAAAAAGGAATAACCACTGAAGATACAATGTGGATCCATACTCCTATGACATGAACTGATCGTAGCCACGAAGAATACACAGTGGATCTATGAAACAACAAGACATAGACATGACCAATACAAAGTGGATCTATGTGATAGTATATGTGTCAATGTTCAAAAGAAACTCCATCGCAACCTGGGGAAAGTACATATAAGAGTGATGAATCAACCCAGGGTATTCTTACCAATCCTGATGTAGTATGGATCTAACCATGTGAATAGATGTCCTGATGTCAAACATGGCAAAAACCACTTGATTACCAGCCAATGAGGTAAACCGTTAACAAGCATGAGGGAAATCACCATTGATGTCAATTATTCCTAAGGTACTCTGGTACATTCCAATGAATGTGAATGGATGAGTTGAATTTGAATATCTGTGGAATCATCCAATCAGAGGTCAATGATGTAAACCCACTTTCGGACGCAAAGAGGCCTACCATTGAGGCATACAGTTCCCAAGGTACTAATTGGTTTCTAAGTCTAGTTCCTGGATAATGTGCTAAATTCGATAGGAACAAACTCATCGAAGGAGGTCCTTGATGTATCCCCCATCAACGACATGAAACTGACACAGAGATGTAAATTGGTGGATCAAATGAACATGGAAGGACACGGGTGTTGAAACGGGAAATTTGTGATGGTTGAATCTTGAGGCAGATACTTCCCTTGAACATTGAGGCACAATAGCATAAACATGTCATGGACCAAAAAATGATGATGCAATGGATACGGTGACTTTCGTCGGGTGACCCAAAGGAGTAAGAAACTCAGAGGATTGGTTCAGTGCAGAGGTTCAATGGATTAAAATGCATGCAAAGACAAAGTGTCATGTTCAAGGGTGACTGTAAGAGTTACTAGTAATGTTTTCAAAAATTGTTTGGCTTGCTTCTTTCAATTTTTCCCCCATCCAGATAGACGAGTACCTCTTTTTGATTTAACAAGATCAAGGAGGGTAACACATGATTTATATAACTAACCCTATGTAAGTCCCTCTTCCTTTATTTAACGAACTGGAAGAAGTAAGGTTTCAGTCTCATATGGGCCCTTCAATGTATGATTGTTTAACGAGTCCAGAGAAGGTAAACTCGATGGTTTTTCATATGTAGAGAGTCTGAAAATGACTTAAAGACAACTTCAGTGTTGTCCTTTTTCGTAATGTTAGTCTCGCGAGGCCTAAAAAGAGATAAATTATGACTCGAAAGATGCCCTTTCAAACCTTTTAACGAGTGGGAAAGGAATTAATATCACTCAGCAATATTTTCACATTTAGAGATTCTGAAAAGAGCTTAAAGATGACTCCAGGGGGTTCCTTTTTTGTGTATCCAAGCGATAATGAAAAAGAGATAAAAGTTTACTCGGTGCATTCTTATGTTTTTCTGAGCATGAGAATGAACTAAGACTATGCGTGTTAATGTGAAAAGATGAAAATCAAATAAACTGCTCTAAAACCTGTCAATAATGTCAAAACTACATGCCAGCGTATTAATAAGGCCTCCAAAATATTTTTCAAAACCCAAAAAAAAACTATGTCTTAGGCAAAAATGAAGTTTATAATAGTAAAATGGGGAAAAAATTATTTTACCATTTCATTTGTGCAAAGATTTGTAGCAGTGAAGAATTTGAGCTTTGGAGGGTGAATCTTGCTTTGTTCAGTGCCGGAGATAGGGTCAGCTATTTCTATCACCGTCTGGATCAGGTTGGTTCTCTTCTTCCTCTCTTCAATTTACACAGTTTAAAATTTGTTTTAAGGAAATGACTGGGTTTTAAAAAAGATTCCCTGGGTAGTCTCAAGCACCCAAAAGGGATCGGCTCTCCTCTAGAATTAGAGGGGGAGTGTTGCCCGAGTTTGTAAGATCCCTTGCAAGATGATAAGGGAGCGCCAATGCTCTGATGTGAGTGTGAGAAGGGCGTTGGCCGAAATGCTCAAGGAAAAATTGCCCAAAAATGCCAGCGCTCCTCTAATGTGAAAAGGGGGGCGTTATGTTTTTCAAAAAATCCCTGGTGGCCATATTAAGGGAGTGTTTGTGCCTTGGTGTGAGTGTATAAGGGACGTTGGCCTCATAAACAGAGGGAAAAAAATTAAGTTTTTGTTGCCCAATAATTGTCGTAAAAGCATAACTAATGACTTTTGGTTGTTGATGATTGTAGGTAAATTCGGAAAAATTCATGATCAAGTGGAAATAAAGAGAGCACAAGCTCGATGATGTGACCATCTTGCAAAGTCCCTGTTCAAGGGCCACCTTGAGGAATTGCGGTCTCCTCAATTTCTTCAAAATGGAAAAGATAAAGAAAGAGATTCTTCTTCTCGAGTATATGACTGGGCTATGGAACATTGAAAAAAAAGGGTTCCAAATTGGAATGCAACTTCTTACCATTGAGTTGGAATATGTCTACTTCTTTACTGGCCTCTCAAAGAGAGGGGCCCCCATTATTTCATCCGGATAGAGGGCACTTCTCGTGCCTGTGGATGAGTACCTAGCAAACCATTTTGTCCCAAGATCGAGATTAGTGAGAGGTAGAATCACAATCAAAGACATCAGGGATTTACCTCTTCAATCCATTCTATTTTCCATTGCGAGTATAGAGGAAAGTACTAGCTTGTACTTACTTTCAAGATCACAGGTGGCCTATGGTTTACAGTGTCTAGAGCCAACACTGTTTAACTGGAGTGCAAGGTTCCTTCAGAATGTGAAGGAGCATATTACGAGATGCAGAGTAGGGAAGCAAA
>SNQJ01S0138279.1:16740-29913 GCA_010110895.2 Picea sitchensis | reverse complement strand
TAAATTCCCCATTGAGGAATCATATCTTTTGTCTGAGCTTGGAAATTTCAGCAAGTACATCTACTTAGGAAAAGTGCACACCTCTCTTGGGCGCTAGTCTTCTAGGGTTTGCAAGCACCCTCTTGTGTGCTAGGTTTTCTTGGAGGTGAAGGTCTTTCTCTTGAAGAATATAGCAAAGGATTTGGCTGGGTTTTCTTCCCTTGTTGAGAATGGTTTCCCAAGATACTTCTTGTGTTCTTGTGCATGGTGTTTCTTCTTGTGATCTTGGTTGCTCCAACATTATTGGTTATGGTTAAGTTAAATGCTAAAATGGAATGAACTTCATGCTTAAGCTTGTCTATTGAAAAATCAACACCTTCTCCCCCTCACCCTCCAACAGTTTAGAGGGAGACAGTTGAGCCTATTGATCACGTTGATCCTGTAGCTCCAGTTGATGTTCCCAGAGATATTGTAGTAGGTTGGAAGAGACCTTAGAGATATTTGTGTTATGCCGCAACTATGAACCACATCATTGATTCTGAGCCTTCCTGTTATGAGGAGGCATCTAGTCAGCCAGTATGGAGAGATGCCATGATGGAGGAGTATCAGTCCATCATGAAGAATGATGTGTGGGATATTGTTCCAAGACATGAGGGGAAGTCTGTAGTGACTTCCAAGTGGATATATAAGATCAAACACACAACCAACGAGAGCATCGAGAAGAACAAAGCGATTTGTTGCTAGAGGATTCTCTCAGGTGGAGGGAATAGATTATGAGGAGACATTTGCTCCTGTTGCTTGATACAGTTCTATTCGAATGATTATTTCCCTTGCAACATCCATGGGTTGGAGACTACATCACATGGATGTGAAGACAACCTTTCTCAATGGAGAGATTGAGGAAGAAGTATACAACGAGAAGCCAGATGGTTTCGTGATACATGAGAAGGAGTCTCATGTGTGCAGGTTGAAGAAGGCCCTGTATGGACTCAAGAAGGTACCTCGAGCTTGGTATTCGAGGATTGATGGACACCTAATGAGTTTGGGCTTCATCAAAAGTGTTGTTGATCATAACCTGTACTACAAGACTGTTAATGGTGAGTCCTTGATTTTGGTCCTCTACGTTGATGATTTACTCCTCACTGGTATAGAGAGCCTTATTGCTGAATGCAAGTATGCGCTGGCCTATGAGTTTGAGATGAAGGACCTTGGTACAATGCACTACTTCTTGGGACTAGAGGTGTGGTAGAGAACCGATGAGATCTTCATGAGTTAGGGGAAGTACACAGTTGAGATATTGAAGAAGTTTGGGATGCTGAACTATAATCCCATGGCTACACCTATGGTGACGAATCTGAAGAAACTGAGTGTGTCTTCTTCTAATTTTGAGGAGATTGATCGACCCTGTACAAACAACTGATTGGATCATTGATGTATCTGGTTAACACCAGACTAGATATTTGCTATGCAATGAGTGCACTTAACCAGTTTATGAGTCAACTGAGACAAACACACTAGATTTCTGTGAAGCATTTGTTGAGATACCTGCGATGCACAATTGGACATGGTCTAAGATATAGTTCCAGTATTGACATGAGATTGCAGGGTTATACCGACTCTGATTGGGAAAGGAGCGCAGTGTACAGGAAGAGCACCTCTGGGTGTTACTTCACTTTGGGATCTGCCATGGTTTCCTGGTGTAGCAGGAAACATACTTATGTGGCTTTGAGGATTACAGAAGCATAGTACATTGCATTAAGTGTGGCGGTTCGTGAAGTAGTGTGGCTTCGCAAGCTCCTTGTAGATTTATTTGAACATGTGCTGGATTCCACCGTTATTCATTGTGATAACCAGAGCTGTGTGAAGCTCTCAGAGAATCTATTGTTTCATGACAAATCGAAACACATTGAGATCAAGTACCATTACATCCGAGACATGGTGCAAAGGAAGGTAGTACTGGTGCAATACCTTCCTACAAATGAGCAAGTTGCTGATGTTCTTACCAAACCCCTTACCAGGACGAAGTTCGAGTACTTCTGTGACAGGCTTGGCGTGGCAGAGAATGCCTCCCTCACTGAGAGGGAGTATTGATGTTTGCAGTTTTTTGAGACATTCTCCAAATCGTACTCCTCCGTGACTGAGTTGAGTTGATCTGTGAGGACACTTATTCGAGAAGGATAAGTGGGTTTGGGATTATAGCCCAACGTCCCTTGTGGAGAGCACATGAGGACACGTCCCTTATGGAGAGCACATGAGGACAAGTCAAGGGAGTTGACCTTGACGTCACACACTATGGGGAGTTGACCCTAGTGTTTCTAGAGGGAGTAGCCTCCAGAAGTCCACATGAGAGTGCCATGTGTGACAACCATTCTCCAGATCGTACTCCTCTGTGACTGAGTTGAGTTGATCTGTGAGGACACTTATCCGAGAGGGATAAGTGGGTTTGGGCTTATAGCCCAACGTCCCTTGTTGAGAGTGCACGAGGACATGTCCCTTGTGGAGAGCACATGAGGACACATCAAGGGAGTTGACCTTGATATCACACACTATGGGGAGTTGACCCTAATGTTTCTAGAGGGAGTAGCCTTTAGAAGTCCACTTGGGAGTGCCATGTGTGACAGACCTTTTTCTATAATGTCCTGAGTAAGCATTGGGTGGACCTTCTCCTAGATTGGGTGGAAGACAAAGGGAGATAGGATGCATTTATCACAAAGGTGTACTTGTGGTAAATGGTCCCAGGCGTAATCCTTCCTTGATCACGAGAAGGAATAATATGGACTCGAGGTGCTTTCCACGTGTCAGTTAGCATCAGGCTGACATTCACTCATAGGGGTGTACCTATGGTGAACGACTTTGGTGTGGTGTTTGTCATAGTCATGGTGATTTGAAAAGGAATGATAAAGACTCAAGATGCAATCACATGCAGACCCATAATGAGCTTGATCTTAGAGAGAGTCAGTTGGCTCAGAGGGAAAGCCACAATGGGAGTTTCCCCTTGATTCAGGTGGGAGAGAGACATCTCCAAGGACTGATAGACATGTGTCATGAGTCTAGAGCGAAGTTTGTATACTTCAGAGACAAATTTGGCATGATGCAAAATGTCTGCGTTGTTGAGAGGGAGTGTTGATGTTTGGACAACATTGGGAAAACATTCTCCTAGATTAATAATTAACAATATAATTATTGATTATTAAATAATATATATAATAAGTAATAATAATAAATAGTTACTTATTATCCAAGGGACACATCCTTTCATGGATCGTCACCATATGTTCACTATATATGGAACACTCATCATTGCAATAATATATCTATCTTATATCATCTCATATAAAAATTCAAGAGTCCCATGTTTTGTTTGTTGTTTTATGTGTGTTTTCATTGGATGAGCAGGATTTGGAGCAATAATGATTGATCATATGAGCATCATTTGTGTGTGAGGAAGCAGGTATTGAGAAGCATTTATGGCAACATTGTGAGGACGCAAATTTGTTTGTGGTAGCATAATTCACTTCTTTCTTTTCTATCTTCTTAATCATCCATTTTATGCACCAATGACTTCTTCTCATGCAACTGTAGTAACTTCCATGCAGGACACCTCAAGATCTTGAGAGATGGTTTTGAGAAAGGAATATCCTCTTTAGAGGCTTGTTACTTAGTTGGAAACATTGCAAGGAGTAGGGCCCAAGAATAGAGGTGCAATTTATGTGGAAAGGTCTATTAAAACTCCTATACTTGAGTGAAGGCTCATATTTTATACAAAGGTGGAAGTGGGGTTGAGGGATGTCTTAATATTGCAATCCACGAGACTTAATTAATATAGAAGGGGGCAGTAGTAAGCAGAAATGGCCATCAGAATGGAGGTGCAATTTATGTGGAAAGGTCTATTAATGAGGAGGCCCCAAGAATGGAGGTGCAATTTATGTAGAAAGGTCTATTAAGGAGGAGGCCCCGAGAATGTAGGTACAGTTTATGTGGAAATGTCTATTAAGGCTCCTATACTTGAGTGAAGGCTCATATTTTATACGAAGGTGGATATGGGGTTGAGGGATGGTCCTGTTGCCGCCTTATACACACCTTTGGGAGACGTGGAAGAAATCTTCAATCCACTCGGTGTGTCCTTGGGGGCAAGTGAGAGTTAAGGTGCTGTCACCTAATCCTCAACTCCTCCGTCTAGGCCAACTCCTAGCGAAGGTAAGGGGAGTAGTCCCTAACAAATATGCCTAAGGCTTTTAAGAAGCTAGAATTTTAGGAAATGAAATCTAGGAGTTTATTGCTTTATCAGACCATTAACCATTAAATGAAAATGAAACATGAACATTCATTTACCACGATATATATATAAAATCAAATTAACTTGCATCAGGGATACTAAGAAGCAGGTTGTTAGGTGCAAGTTGCATTTACATCAAATATATAACAAAATTATGAAAATGTAAACTGTGGCTTTGTTGCTTGTAAATGATTGAGACCGATGTGTAAAGAAATTAAGTGGAGCAATGTGGTTGATGTTTATTAAGAGGTAAGAATTAAAAGTTCAATTGAGTGAAATGGTTTGGAAGCCTCCTTGGAAGTTAGTTCTTTGCTTGGAAACTACGGGGAGGAATATACAGAAACCAAATGGTCTCACAGTCAAAGCCCACTTAAAAGTCTTTGGATGTCCAAAGCGGGGAGGGAAGCCAGTCCCCAGAGAGGAGGACATGCCACTTCTCAGTCACTCTAAAGTTTTCCGCACATCAAATTAATATGCTTTAACAGGAGGTTTTCTAATTAAATCTATCAACCACTAGCTTCGGTATGTATGAACTTACTCAGTCGATCGAGACGAGCTGTTGAAGGTCGAGAACAAAAGTACAGGGAATTTGGTTTATTTTATGCAGAAAATAAAAGTGTAGAAATTTAATTATGTCAACCAGCAATAGGAGGCCCCTTTGAGGTGAGGAATGATTTATTTACAAATTGAAATAAAGTGAAATCTAACCCAACAATTATTGTTCTACTTGCAGAAGCGAAAGAAAATGATCTAAGCTAAAACTTGTGCAAAAATGACAGGATCACCCACAACACCACTCCCCACAGGGGAAGTTTGAAAATGAGGAGCTTGTACTTATTTTATTATGATTGTATACAACGCTTATTGGGATGAATTGTGAGCAGCATTCATTAGGGGGGCTTACAAGCTCTTACAAAGTTTTATAAAGTTTTACAAAGAGTTTTATGATGCCTCAGGGGGTCCCGAATGCTCCTAATACGCCCAAAACGGACAGAAACTCCCTTCCATCTATTTCTGCAAACCTGCACAAAACAGCAACAAAAAGGGATAAAAGATGCCCAAGAAAACACTTTAGAAGTGTCTTGGGTTATGAAAGTGAAAACTTTGCAAAAATTCTAAGTTATTTTAGCAATTTTAAACCCAAAGAAATTTATTGCAAAATCAACTAAGAGAGCTTCGTTTCCCTAGGTCACTTTTAAAGCTGCTGTTATATAACAGAAATGCAGAGGTACTTTAATTACCAAATATAACTTTGAGGCTAATTTAGTGAATCAAATTTCAGCCTTTAAAATTTAGAAATAAAATGCTCTGGGTTATTTTCTTGGAACTAGATCTAGATTATGATAGCCAATTTGAAATATAACTTCTAAGATCTAATCTTGGACAACTTTTACTACTTAGATATAAATGATTTATAATCTACAGAATGTATCCTAAGAAAGTAAAAATGAAATAACAAGTTACCAAAGTGATTTTAAAATTTTTTTGAGAAGAGGAGAGAGCTCAAGTCTTTAAAACCCTTGGACAGTAGGTCTCTTTCGGTTGAACTAAGGAGGGAATTGAGTTTTTAATTCCTTGAAGTTGTTGGAAACAAACAAGCTTCTTCACTTGCTTCAAGCTATGAACCTATAAGTCCTAAAATTCTTGCACATAAACTTATTAATATAAATGGTGTCACCTAAACAAGAAACTTTACAGAGTATGTTAGTTAAACAAAGACACACATACACATAAAATCTCAAAATGTCAATGAGCAAATAGGAATAGCAACAAGCTAGATAAATCTATATCTATGAGATGATAACATCCCTTAGAAGCCAATATAACAAACTTAAAGCAAAAAATTGGACAAAATTATCACCTCATAGATATAGATTTGACATGAATTTGCATCCACCTGCATTAAATGGTACATAAAATGAGCTCCAAAGTCTTTCTTTTTATTCAATTTGTGAGAAAAGTTTACAAAGTGGCACACTATACCTTCATCTCCCAAAACTCCAACTAACTTAACTAAGAGGGTGACCTCTTCTTAAATGAGCAAGGAGAATGGAGTTAGGTGAAAGGGAGATGGGAGATAATGGAGACAATTGGGAGTGATGTATGGGAAGGCGTTATGCATGAAGGAGAGAGTGAGAATTAAGTGATGGGCTAGCGTGGAATGAGTGGCGTGATGGAATGAGTGGCAGTAGTGATGTAAGGTGAGTGGATTAAGTTAGAGGAGGCGTAACGTATGGAAGGGAGTGTAATTAAATGATAGGGAAGCGGTAGAGTAGGTGATTTAGAGGTGAAATAGTGGGATTCATATTAAGTTAAGAAGGGGGAAAGGCGTGTGGAGGTGAAGTTCACACATTAAGGTGCGTGGGTTAGGAAAGAGTAGCGTGAGGATAGGAACTTTTAGGAGAGAGGCCCGAGAGTGAATTAAGAGGAAGCTTTTAAAGTAGAGGTAAGATCCACGATAGGATGGCCAATTAGGGTGGGGCGTAATGTATGGAAGGGGTGATGTAGGGAGATAGCCTATACAGTGAGTTTAGGGAGAGGAGATGAAGGCGTGGAAGAGCCACAATAGAGAGTGGGAGTGACCCACGGCTTTTTTGTATTTTATTCATTTAAGAATAAGAAGCCAAAACATTTTAAATGTTTTAATTTTTTAATTTTTTTTTAATTATTTACCCTTTTCGGGTTTTGATAAAGCCTTGTGATAATAATGCAGCTTTTATCTCGGAAGGAAGTATGGGTTTACTATACCGGACCCAAAAGCAGCGGCCTTAAATATGGCATCTAAGAACGTAAGTGCCATGTTTATCCCCTTAATGACTCAATTAATAGAATTCCGGTTTTACTTTGAATTTAATTAATTCGCTAAAACAAAAAACCACCACCGGACTGTAAGTAATTTCAGCAGAGCCCTCGTTCTAGCATGAAAGCTTATATATATTGACACTAGACATTGGATTTTCCATGCCGAGACATGCTTGTCAACACATACATCGGCTTTGGAGCAAGTCTTTTTTAATTGAAAAACTTCAGAGGAAGTGTTAATCCTCTCACTAAGGTAAGAGAAAAGATAATTAATAAGTAAAAAACACTTTCGGTGTAAGCCTTACTCGGATCAGGGTGTGATAGCCTTTTACATTCTCTCATGCTTAGAACACTTGTTACAACAGTGGAAATACGAAAATGGGCCTTTTAGGGCTGTGAATCGATTACAACAGTGGAAATACGGAAAAATGGGCCTTTTCAGGGCCTGCTGAATCACTGAATTCTGCGTGTATGAGCACTGCTTGCTCATCCTTCGGCGGCTCTTCAGGAAATCCAGCTTGTGCAACCTGGTGGATAACAGGTCCTACAACCACAATCTAGAAGAATTAATTAAATATAGAAGGGAGCAATAATAAGCATAAATGGCCATGGAAAGGAGGATTCAAAGAAGAGGTGGAGCTCCATTAACTCTTACACCAAACACTGTATAGAACAGATGTGGAAGAGGCAAAATGTGGGTTAATTAAAAAAATGTTTGATATTGGAGGGAGAGATGAAATGGACAACATTTTTTCTGAATAAAATGCTTCCTTTAACTATTAATAGGGTCAATATGTACAATGCATTTTATATAATAAAAGTGGGTTGCATCAAGCTACTACCATGCAGATAAAGTCCAACATATCCTAATAGCCTATAACATTAGTAAGTTAGGTACAAAATTGCCATATAGGTTGATGACAAAAGTTCCCATATGGGATGAAGTAGATAACATAGGCAAGAAAAGAATGAGTTGGCCCACACATAGAGATAGTTTATGATGCTGTAATAAGGATCATGCTTGTGTCAGGGGAGGGTCATCTTTTTCCTTGGGGGGTGGGCCCTAGTCTTCCATAACCAACTCATATCAGTGATGCTCGACTCCCACTGATCATTTCCTTCCTTGGGCTCTGTTATTGTAGAAAAATCTCCAAATCTTGCGTAACTATGGGAGAAACTACCACTATCACCTATGTAGAATCTTCCCTTGTTTTAATGATGGAGGAGGTCCACCACAAGGGAGGCTTCCCGGGTGACCTCAAGGGATCAAATAGCAAGAAACAACCATGCCTACTACCCCCTATCTTGGTCACATATTGGTTAGGTCTAGGTCTTAGGAAAGAAACAAAGGTTGTAAGGTGATTGTTGCACATGCCCGGAACAAAGAACAATTTGCAGCATATATATGACAATTACCAAACTAAAGTATGCAACAATGACCTCTTTAGACACTAGACAAGTTAAATTGCATTGAATGTTGCAAATTTACAGCAGTGAACAATTATATAACAACAATAAACGATTTGCAACAACAACAACTAATGCTTAGAAACACCACAATTGACCATGAAAAATAAACATTTAACCAATATAATATTATCCAATTGTTAAAGGTGATTTTTGAACAAGTTAAGCCACTTGTAAGTGGGTGTATGCAACAAATTAAGACAATTTTCAGTGGCTGTAGCAAACTTTTGTAACAACAACAATAAATATCATGAGTTTGCTAGAGTTAAGGTTAACAATGTTAGTAGAACAATTGAGAGAATGAGAAAAATGATTTTAGCAACAAGATTACTTCTAGATCAGTGCCATTGTCATTCTAGGGCCTATGGAGTCTCAAATGAATTAAACTTGAAGATTGATCTAATTGAAACCAAGAGGTAGAGTCTAAACCCTAAGGTGCAAGCATGTTTGGGCCTTAAGATTTAGACTTTGAGAAAAATGATATCTATGGTGCAAGTACGTTTGGGCCCTAGATATCATTTTTCCCTTCTTGTAGCTTCACTTAGGTCAATGATCAATTGTCTAGGGGTAAAATCCTAAAGTGCAAAAACTTGTGGGATTTAGTCTTCCAACCCTAGCAAGGAAGTTTCACTAACTTGGACAAATAAAACTTTATGAGGGGAAGAAGCACTTATGTTCCCCTCTTAGGGTTTCAACAAAACAAGACTTCTTGTAACAAAATATCAATTTCACCATTTACATCAAAAGAATACCATAGAATTTTAGAAAATTACTTACTTTATCCAAGAAACCAAGAGCATAAAACCCTAATTGCAGAAATATCCATCCAAAATGAGCAAAACATCCACAAGAGAACCTCCCTCAAGCATAGCGCATAAGAGAAGAGACCAAAAATGGTTGAAATAGCAAAAATACTAGAAGTGTTACCACACAAAGGTGAGGAGTGATGATGAATAAAAGAAAGCTAGCACTAGCCTTCTTATATGAGGCTAGCCTAGCGAACTTGTCCATAAACATAACATTCATTCATTTGAAGTGGGGCTGACCCCTCATTTGTCCTTTACAAAATGCAAAAATGCAAAAATACATCATAATAAGCCACACGTGTGTGACGTCAAGCCCTCATGGGCAAGGAGGAGGCCTCCAAAGGCCATGTGGCAACATCTGGAAGTGGAGCAATGGAAACGATGTCTCCTCATGCCAAATCATTAATAATACCCCAAGTGTCCATCAAACCCTAATGCCATGAAACCCTAGAAGATGACATCATGACCAATGGAGGGTGACGTCAAGCGTTTGAGACACTGCGTTAAGGATGGAAGGAGTTGTATTTCATCTCTGCATGGTGTCTGGCTGTCTGTTGTTGCAACATCCTTGATCTAGTGAATAATAAGGCCTAGGGTACTCTGCCCAGCCCATGGTCTTTCATCCCCTCTATGTGCCATCATGATCAAATATGCTTAAACCAAAGCTCATCTGTCCATCGTCCAAGGTTCCAAGGATGTGAGAGCTGATGTCTGAAGGTGGTGGGTCACTGAATGACTCATTGCTTTGCATCACACATGCCAAAGCTCTGCAATAAAGGCACAATGTCATGGGTACAAGCTTAAGACGTCCCTCAAAGAACCATGTTAGGGCCATCCAAAACAAACCAAAGTATAAGACAAGGTAAATTAATGTTCATAAGAGATGTTAGTCCTTAAAACATGCAAAGTAAGTTTTTACTTAATATATAAGCCATGTAAACAATTCACCTTAGTATCCCCTTCAAACATCACACCAACCCAAGACCTCATGTGAGTTGGCAAGCTTAAGTATGGGAGGGCCTTCATCCAACCCTATTAGGTGTGCCAACTTAGACATGAAACAAAAGACCCAGGTAGAGGGATAGGTCCTGAGAGAAACATGAAAGAAAGAAACCCTTCAAGAGTAAGTGTGATAGTGATATGCATTAGGGCTTACTTCATGATTTATGGTGTCATTAAGTCCATTTCTATGAGCACCTTTGTAGAGGGAGCACTTGCTGCTTGAGATACCCTTTCCTTGGTACCTTTTACATTTCGAACCCCTTAATTGTCTTTTGATACCCAATTATTATTTGCAAGTCCCCTCTATAGGTTTCAAGCTTTATTCCTTCATTTTGTAGGCTATAGTCCTTTATAATTGTGCATTCATTCACATCAAGATAGGGGCGATTACTATTAGAGGGGGTAGAGCTCAAGCTGGCCTGTGGCTTTTATGGTGGCATTTATCATTTATAGCATAGCATGTATATAGAGAAACTGCATCAACCTCTGGGCCTTCAACCCCTTCTTCTCATGAGAGAATGTACCATGACCCATTATTGAAGTTTAGTATACTATGAGAGGCTACAGGATGGAAAGTGTTAAGTATAGTGGGGAATGGAATGTTACCCTTGTGAGGGCCCCCTAGTAGTACCCCTTTTCCCTAGGCAGTGACATCATGAGACTAGGGCATAGAAGTTGACCACCAATGTGAAATAAGGAAACTGACACAATTTCCCAAGCCAGTGATCCATTGTCCAACTTCGACCAAAGATCCTCATCCACATGCCCAAAAAATTAAGCACAACACTTCACATGAAAGAAGGACTAACATACCTCATTGTGACGCTGGCTTACCATCTCCCATACACTGGGTTGCTTGGATGTGATGAGCCTTGGTTGTCTTGTAGCTATAAAGGATAATGAGGGGGGCTGTTGGGCTGCCATCTATGGACATGCTGATCATCATCATGGTCGGGGTCATTGTCTCCATTGCGGGCCATGAGACATGATCTCTTCTAATTACCCCTAGGCATGGGGGGTAACATGCTCCAAAGAATTTTCAGGATTAGACATATCAAGGGATAAAGTTGGGAATTTGTGATTTGGAGGAACTGATGGAGCCAACTAAGTGTGGCACCTCTGTAGGTGCTCTCAGACGGCTCTACCATCATGGTATTTTCAACGATTCAAAGACCCATGGGATTTGGTAGATCGAGGAGGGGTATTTGTAGGAGGCTTCCTACTCATTATACAAGGTGCACCCCTGCGTGGGTATATATATATTCCCGATGAAAAGTCATGTCTCTTACGAAAGGGCACCCCTGCGTGGGTATATATATGATCCTCATTCTCATTGTAATCATCTCATATCTTATATTCATCATATCTTATTCAATTATTTATTACTTGTCCTATATGGATTTTAACCTATTGTCCTTTTTACATTGGATATTTTCGTAAGTGAACCGGGTTGGTTCACCACTTCTAGTATTAGAGAAACTTTGATCTCGAGCTTTGGCCACTAGACCCTTAGTCAAATTTTGTTGCCCTTAGCAACATAACCGTAGGCCCTTGGCCACTCAATTTTCAGAGTTCTTGGAAAAATAAAAATCAGGGCATTTTGACCACGCTTGGGCATTTTGACCTTTAAAAATAAAAATCAGAAATTTTGATGAAGATCTGAATCATTCTGCTACAGTTTCGAAAAAAAATATATCAGTTCACTACCATAATATATATATATGTTGTTGATGTATTTAGTATCAGACAGGTGCTTCCACATAGACTTGGTGTCTAGCATGTGGAAGTCGTCCTTATTACTTCTCAGAACCTTAGGAAATTCACTTTATGAGTTAATAATTAAAGGGAATGTACTTTTGTAATTAATTAAGTTAAATTCCTAAGTTCTTGGCATTAGTAACTTAAGTGAGTTGATTAAATCCTAGCCCTTAGATCTAAAGTGAAGGTGAGATCTAATCTCAGCCCTTGATCACTTTAGAGATCTAGGGTTAACTAAACATAATAAAAGGCAGCCTAAGTGAGAGGATGAGATTCACAAAAAGTACATTGGAGCAAAGAAGGGCTCTTTGCTCATGTGCTTGTGTCACACACAAAGTGAGGAGATCTCATTGATTGGGTGAATATGATAGTTCCTCCACGTGTGAGTGGGAAAGGTTAGAGGAAGGAGCAAAGGGGTAGCATGGCAGATTGCAGCCAGGAAAGCTGGGTTATTTGCTGCATTGTATTTTCCTCAGATGGGCCATTATCCCAGGATGAGAGCCCATAATTTTTTCTAATAAAATCAACTCAGATTTGGTTTTCCCTTCAGGGTTTTTCCAGAGGTGTTTACCCAGATATCTTGTGTGCAATGTGTATGATTTCAATTTTTATGCTTCTGTTAATGTTTGGTTCATAACCTAGCTGTGCATTTAGTTAATGAAGTGATTTTATTGGAACTAAGTGCAGGGTGCTGGGTTCAAGAAAATTTAACACACACACACACACAATATAAATATAAATAAATATTAACATTAATTAATAATCAATAACTAATATGTAATGAAGGGATACCTTCCTGATGAAAGGTCACGTCTCTTACAAAAGTGCACCCCTACGAGGGTACATATATGACCCTCATTCTCATTGCAATCATCTCATATCTTATATTCATCACATCTTATTCAATTATTTATTACTTGTCCTATATTGATTTTAACCTATTGTCCTTTTTGTTGAAATATTGTAACTGCAAAGAGTATTCTTAATATTTTTGATATATTATTTATAGGATCAATCCCCATTGTGGATTGATCATGTCGGTTATTGTAATAGGACCAAATCCCCTTTTGCGGATTGGTCAAC
>SNQJ01S0138279.1:0-16730 GCA_010110895.2 Picea sitchensis | reverse complement strand
AAAATCCAATTTTTGCCCCTTCAAACTTGACCAATGGAATTCTGGATTGGTACTTCTGGTATTGGTTTTGGTTTCCTGGTTTTCTGGTACTAGTGAAAACTAGGGTTTCACTTTCCATGAGTTCTATCCACTGAAAAAGTGTGCTGAGGCTGCCAAAGAGTTTGCTAGGCTAGGGCGCACTTCCTTGATGAGTTTTAGGCTGAAATTCCTCTTTAATAGAAAACCCTAATTTTCTTGTACGACAACAATGACGTTTTTGCTTATCTAGTGAAAGATGCTCTCTTCAGCTTAGCTCTGATACCATGTTAAGGTTTAAGCTATTATTAGGTTTCATTTCAATTTACTAGATAACCATAACATAGATAGGATCATTGAGAGAAACACAATCACAAGATACACAACATTTATCTTGGGAAACCCTCATGGGGGAGAAAACCCAACAAAAACTTCCTTAATATAGATAGTCAATACAATGCCAAGACAATAAACCAAAACACTAAAGAATATCCAACACTGAGCAATGCGCCTCTCCCTTCCTTCTTCTCCCAACTGCAGCTACCAAACTTGCACACTGGATGATCGAATGAGTGAGTGAGATAATGAGGCTTTGGCTTCCTTTATTTATACAAATTGGCAGGCGTTGGAAAGGTGTCTCTTCACTGGGCAGGGACGACTTGTCTTCATAGTGGTTAAAACCACTTTAATTAGCCTGGGGGCCGACTTCATAATTTGTACAATATATTTAGGGTTTGACCAATCCACAAAAGGGGATTTGGTCAATTACAATGCCTGACTTGATCAATCCACAAAAGGGGATTGATCTAATGAATAATAACTCAATAATAAATAGAATACTCTTTGTAGTTACAATATTTCAACAAAAATAAGGACATGTATCCATATGAGTAACCAACAAGGAAACCCCACATGGAGCGCTCTACAATACAAGGATGTACATGTGTAAAACTAGGGTTTATGCAACCCTCAAATTAAAACACCTTTCAAGTCAAGATCTTGGTCTCAATGCCCTGCCTTCAAGATGGTGCATCTCCAATAAGTTGTTAGTCCAATGCTCCCTTTTCCATGGTGGTTTTCTATCTGTGTCCTCATGCAAGGTGCTCCTTTAATTGTGTGCCACATGCCCTCTCATGTGCCCACTGCTACTCTCATGTGTGCAAATGCGGTCACAAGGCTCGAATGCTCCTCAACATGTGTTTGGTTACATCACGAACCTCCATGAAATATGGTCCTTATCTCAAGCATCCTCAAGTCAAGTGCCCAACCTCGAAGGTATATATCACATGGTCCCAAGCTCCAAGAGCTAAGTGCCCAGTGCTCCTCCTATGTAGGTAGCTCCCTTGATTGCGCAACTGATTCCCTGATTGTGTGCAACCAATGATTTTGTCAACATGTTGATTAGGGTAACAACCTCATATGTAAGGGAACCATGCTAGCAATCTAACCAAGGTCAAACATCCAACCAAATTAAGCCATCCATGAGGGGCTAGGAGACCTAGTGATCTCCTAGTAAGGTGAAAACACTTTTGGAGTAACCCCAAAAGCTAACAATGTTCTCACTCTTTTTTCTCTCTCTAAAACTTGCGTTTCATCCTTTTCTCTAAGTCATTTCTGTGTGGGGTTTGCATTTACATGGTAGAATTTGAATTGGCAAGTTTTGGGCCAATTTTGTCAAGTTTTAGTGAGTTATATAAGTTTGAGCCTAGTCAGATGAGTTTCACTGAGTTTCAATTCAATAATGAATTTCAGGCCGAGTTTTATCCAAGTACTCGTTTTATGATGGACTTGACAAGACTCACGAGTCTTGGTTGAGTCTCACAACACTAATTTCCCTAGTCTCCATTGTATCATTGTATGATTATGGAATTATCTTATTCCTAATTTTAAGATGGGCCTTCTTTTCTACTTGGATCCTATTTTTGTTTCCAATTTTGTTTTGAAAACTAATTTGCATACAATATGTAGAAATGAGTATTAGGAAATTTGTTTTTGGTGGTTAGATTCAATGCTAGGCATAGAGCTAGCAATGTTTGTCACAATTGATCACCTTCCCGTTGTAGTGGTTAACCCGCAACTTGTTCCAATAATAATACCTGCTATAAACATATTTAATTGTGCAACATAATCATGTAATACATTGCTATATTTTGGATATGTACCAAAAAGAAGGAATTCTACAATTGTTCCACGAGTTTTGTGAACATACCCATAATGATGCCAACATTAACATTATTTTTCCCAAAATATTCCTTTACATTAGATCTTACTGTTTAACTTGTATGAAATGTGGCTTTTTGAACACGTCTATTTCTATATAGAAATTTCTAAGGTTATCTTGATGTTTTTTGTTTCTTGTATGATTATTGTATAAAACTATGTGGCAATTTATACTTCTTTCCTAGATCTCATGCCATTTATATGTCCTTTTTATTCCATTTTCTTCCTAGTTGTTATGCTGTGGTTTATAAGGATTTTAATGGTATTCTCATGGTTTTCTTTCAGGTCATGAAGGCTTCCAAAGGAAAGGCAAATCCAACATTGTTAAGCAAGATATTGTTAGACAAGCTAAATGCAAAACAATGAGATCAATATTAGTAATGCATTGCTAGAGGGATTAATGTATTTTTATCCATCAACAGTTTTGAGTGACAAAAAAATTAAAAATAATAAAAATTGAAAAAATTCCTTTGAGAACTTTGCGTTTGATTTGTCTTGATTTTTTCTTAGAAGAATCTTGAAGATGTGCTCATTATGATAAAATTTTGTGTCATTAATAATCATCATCATCATCATCATCATCATCATCTAATTTTAAGGTCACGACCAAGCCATGTTGATGATTACAACTTTGTGAGACATCCTCCAAGACACGTTCTCCTCTGAAATTGAGTGAGATGACCTGTGAGAGAGCCCATGAGTTGGGTGTGTCGTTCCTCTCTGACACTGAGATGGAATGCTGTGTTCTCCTGTGTGGGGTGAGGATGCCCATGAGATGGGTGTGTCGTTTGATATGAAACGATGTGTACCCCTGTGAGGGGTGAAGGTGCCCATGTGATGGGTGTATCATTCTCCTCTGTGTAGAGATTTGAGACGATGTGGTACTCTGGATGATTCTCCTATGAGACTTAGTGAGATAGAGATCTGTTGAGTAAGACGTCCCTGTGGCTGAGCACAGGTGGATGTGCCCCTAGTGGCTGAGCATTAGTGGGTGTGTGAGATCCCTTGCTATATTGTCTAAGAGTAAGATTTACCTGTAACCCTACTTGTGATGTAAAGGGTACAAGTTGGCCCCACCATAAAGTGAAAGATAATTAATGATTATTGTAAAATATAATTAATATTGTAATTATTAATTATATTCTGAGTTATTGAGGTCGGCCCTATTGTGCCAATAGACACATCATTTGGTGTGATAAGATTTGTATAAATAAAGGTGAATCCCCATTGAGGAAACACACTTATCATTGTGTCATCTCATGATTTCAGAAGTTGAGGTCTGAAATTATGAGAATTGAAGCACCCTTTTTTGTGCTAGGTTTGGTGATGGTGTGGGAGGTCTTTCTCTTGAGAATATAGCAAAGGATTGGCAGGGTTTTTTTCCCTTGTTGAGAAGGGTTTCCCAGGATACTTCTTGTGTTCTTGTGCATGGTTATTCTTCTTGTGATCTTGGTTTACTGTAGCTAATATATTGCTGCTACAATGTTTATGGTTAAGATAATGCTAAACATAATTGAAATTAAAATGCATGAACCTAAACTAGCATAGTGAGAAATTCTTCATGGTATCAGAGCAGGTCTTGAAGAATACCACTTGCACAAGTTTGAAGGAAGACCGTGGACACCTAAAGACAACTAGACCCCACCGCTGGTATGAAGAAAGAGGGCCGAACCTCTCCTTAACTCTCTCTGGTAAAATGTGAAGGGGTCAAACCCCTGCCAAGGCTTGATTGAGGGCTTAAAAGAGCTGGCAACATGCCTCTAAAGCAGCCGCAGCAAGGGAAAAACCCCACTAAGGGCCGAACCTTTCAAAGGCACCTTTCTGTGGCAGCGAATTCTCTGAGGCAACGAGTTATCTGAGGCAGCACGTGGGAGAAATTTGAGGAAGTAAGGGCAAGTCATCTAAGGCTGGATTTCAGAGGCAGATCCGAGGTCTGTTTTGAGGCTGTTCAAGGAAATGTAGTGTTCCAGTTTGTAAGGCCATCTAAAAGACATTACTAATACTAAAGGGGAAGAGGATAGTAATCGTGAAAATGGCAGGAGAGAGAACAATGGCCTTGGCTGAGGAAAATGATTTATGATACTATTTAAGCAATGCTACCTGTACAAATTTAGAAGACACCTTCTGAAGACAATAAATAAATCAAATGGAACTGGTATTCAATGGGGAGTATAGGTCCAATTTGTAATAAAGAGAACTAGAGGAAATAACTTGAACTAAAAGTAATCACAATGAACAAAATGAAGGTAGTCAATAGGTGGAAGATTCCTAATGGAAAATAATTTTGATATGAAACACACTATTTCAACAAGTATCAATTGTACCACAGTTGAATAATATTTCCAAATGGAGGCAGGGATGGTGGAGCATTCTCCTTGGCACAATATTGAAATCTCTTGTATAGTCAGAAAATTGATGGTAATCAGTATACCACAATTGAATAATCTTTCCCAATGGAGGGAGGGATGGTGGAGGATTCTCCTTAGCACAATATAGAAATCTCTTGTATAGTCAGAAAATTGATAGTAATCAATATGAGGACTTAGTTGAGTGATCTGTGTCATGACGTGCAGAAAGTTTGTTTCGAGAAGTTGTCAGAAAGAAATTAGACCAACCAATGCTTAAAAAGGCAGATTTGAGGCTGTTATAAAGGGTGAATCTCAGCAGAAAATATATCAAATTTCTGAGGCACATTTGGACCTGGTTCTAGTAATTTTTGTTTGAGATTTCAAGAGGAATAAAGGCGAGTTTTCAGAGTAGTCTCCAAGCGAACTTCAGCTCTGCTACATGAGCACTTCTAGCCGAGTTCCAGATCAGAGTTTGTGGTCTTGTTTTTGAAGTACATTACAGGTATATCTATGCTTAAAGATAAAGTCTATCTGCAACACAAATTTGGAAAGTTTTTAAGGGAGTTGCAGATTTGTCTTTTGGCACAAGTACGGAAGCTTGCCTAAATTCCAGAGTACCTTTCTTGAGCTAAAATAGGAGAACTATTCAAGCAATATTTCAGAGTAAAGAAGGGAGTGAAGATGCTAAGAGAATGACCAGGTGAAGATATAGAAGGACCAAGTCTGTGGTCTGTCCTGAGCATGAAGTAAGGCTGCACAAGTTTTGAAACTTGGGTTATCTGTCCAACATATCTAGTGAATTATATGCATTGTCATTGTCCTTAGGGAAGCAAGAACAAGTGTACTAGAAGAGCTATCAGTAAACTTGTATTTTGGTTATATGTTGAAGGAAAGTTGCTACAGGACCAAAGTACAAAGCCACCCCAACTACAACAACTGCAAAGTTGATGCAAACTTTGTTAGAGACATGTATGGTACAGGGTGGCTACAGGGGCAAACAAGTCTGTTTATAGAGTGTAGCAGTGGTAGGTGGCCACAAGAAGCTACAACAACATAATTTGCCTTCTAGTCTATGTTAAACAAGCAAGGAATATCATTTCTCATCATGACATTGACAAGCAAACATAATCTCCATTGGTGTACACTCTCAGGTATACACTTGTATATATTATTTGTATCATTGTCATGGGGGTACTTGCAGGAGGAAGGAACCCTTGCTACAATCGTGGATCCAGAGGGATCTTAATGCATTCAGAGGAACAACACATTGGAAGTGAAGACTCCAGGTTTGATTGTTTTAATTATCATGCCTCTAACCTACATCTCTAAGTTTGCTACATTACAAGTAGGTGTTGTAGCTGTGACAACAATCCTTAAATGTTTTGATTCTAGAGATGTACTCATTATTCTCCTCTAGGAGATATTCTTGTCTTGTTTCTTTTTGTTTGTTTTCTTGCTCCAGGCAGGCTAACAACAAAGGAAGTTGTTTATCCTTCAGACTTCAGAGGGAGTCACTTGACTCAGAGGGAGTCAACTATTTAAGAAGGAGGAAGAACATAACCATCATTGAAGCAACCAAAGCAATGATACATGATTAGAGTCTACCTATGATTCTGTGGGCAGAAGCATGCATGGCAACAATATATGTTCAGAACATGAGTCCTCACCAGATTTTGAAGAACATAACTCCCGAAGAAACCTTCACCAGAGTGGAGCCTGAGATTGGACACTTCAGGATATTTGGGTGTCCAATATACTTTCATGTACCCAAAGAGAAGAGGTCCAAGATAGACCCTTCCGGCAGAAAAGGTACATTTGTGGGATACAGTCTACATCCTTGGTCAGAGACAAATTAAGGTAAGCAAAGATGTCATATTTGAAGAAGAGATAACCCTTCGAAGATCCAGAGAATCTCAGATGGAGATTGACAACGAGACAATACCTTCTCTCCCTTCAACAGTTTAGAGGGAGACCATTGTTCCAGTTGATCCAGTTGATGTCCCTAGAGACATTGCAGTAGGCCATAAATGTTGAGATTATGTACCTTGGGAGGTGTTCCCCATGTGTTTGTGAGCTCCTAAACACATGTGGGAAGTACTATGTACTTTATGCCTTGTACTTTATGTCTAATTTCACTTTGACTTAAGAGATTTAAGTCAAAAGTGAAATTTTGTCATTTATGCCTAAAATGACTATTAATTCACTTTGTGGGTGAACTAGGAGACATAAAGTGAACTTAGGGAACTTAACCCAAAGTGGGTTTTTGAGTGAGATTCTTTTGGAGAGATCTCAACCTTTTATTAGATGGGAGATGGGATGATCTTAGCCATTGATCATTTAGGTTTCCTTATGGAGGTTCAAGAGGGGTGCAAAGGGAAAATGAGAGATCATTCACTCATTTGCTCACTCGGAGAGCTTGAGAGAGAGCTTGGAGATGAGGTTTGTTGCATTATGTGAGGCTAGCTTGGGCACATGCTTTCATGGAGAGAGCCAGCAGGCTTAGGGCCTTGTTTATTTACTGAGGAGCTTCCACAGTTGAGGAGGGCGCATCAGCAATGGGGAGGTCTTAGACTTGTCAAATTGCAGTGGGATCAGTTTCAAAGGGAGGCCACACTTCAATATCAGATTAGTATGGAGGGGTTTTCTATTCAGAGCTCACAATTGGCATTTGGCTTAGTTTCAATGGTCTTGACAACATTTATGAGGGGGCCACCATCCTAGGGCGCACCTGCTTTGTTTGGACTTATGTTTCAACTTGGATGAAGCTGCTATTGTATCATGTTCATCTATATTTTGTACTCACTGTATTCCACCATCTATTCTCCTCATATATAAACATATATTCCAAACTGGTTTTCCTCGGGGGGGTTTTATCCAGGGTCATGTTGACCAAAAATACCTGTGTACATTTTCATGTGTGTTAGAGTATAGAATTGCTTTATTTTCAGTTGTAAATATCTCTAGGTGTGTTACATTTATTTTAGTATGCATGTGCTAACCCTTGGTGACTAAAACTACATGCTAGAGCACCTAAAATTGTGAATGTAATCGTAACAAATTAGCAAGAAGTTCCTGAACTGTTGGTTGTCCTAAAACAACAAAAATACCTTCATGACAGTTGAAACTTAGAGCCAACTTGAGGTCAAAGACAAACCTAGTTGGCAGCTTGATAGGACTTGGAAAATCTTCATGTTATCAGAGATGAGGTGGTTGTTTTTTGAGTAGTTTGGACAACACATGAGTGGGCTGTTATATACATCTTCTTGGCAGATTTTGTGGACAACCATTGGCAATTTTCAATGGCTGCTTGTGGGAATTTTTTTGTAGAGGATAGTTGAGCAGTTGTGGACAGTTTTCGTCAGTCTCTTTTCAAACCTACGGGGTAGGAGTGAGGCTGATTTGACTGGACCTCTTTTCACACCTATATTGCTAGGAGTGAGGTCGGAGTTCGCTTGCCTCCTTTCACACCTGTGTTGATAGGAGAGAGGCAACATTCCGTTGCAGTTTGAGCATCAGTGGGAGTGCAGTTTGGAAGACATGTCAGCATCTCAGATGCATGTTGAGGAAATGCTAGTTGGGGCTAGCAATTTGTCGCCTTGGAAGGCGAGGATAGTTTTTGTCTTAGAGGACCTCGAACTATGGGACATAATTCAGGCACCTGTTCTTGTTATTCCTACTACTGCCCCCGTCTTGGTGGCATAGTTCAGGAAGAGGAACAACAAGGCAAAGAGGACCATTTGTGATGCAGTGCAGGATCATATCATTCCCCATTTGAATGGGAAAGATTATGCGTATGAGATGTGGGCATCTCTATGCAAGTTGTCTGAGAGCTCTAATGAGAACCGGAAGATGGTTCTACATGACCGACTTAGGGGCATTCGCATGCTCAAGGACGAGTCGGTGACTTCATTCCTTGGTTGCTACACCCAGATCAGAGACGAGCTTGGAGTCGTCGGAGAGGCGGTGGAATCCAACTCTTTGGTGAGGACAACTATGAATAGCTTCGCCAAACCTTGGGGTCCATTCGTTTGTGGCATTGTTGCCAGGGAGGTCATGCCCACATGGGAGAGTATGTGGGATGACTTTGTCCAGGAGGAGACTAGACTTGTAGCAGAGGCGTCTGGACAACGACAACAACAACAACAACAGTCAGGTTAGGGTGATGAGGATCCTACTCTTTGGACAAAGGGCAAGAAGAAGGCCGACCATGGGGGTCGACAGGGTCCCAAGTTTGGGGCCCCACCACAGGTGGGTGGAGGAGAGAGCAACAGTGGTCAGAAGAGAGATATGAGCAAAGTGAAGTGTTTTGTTTGTAAGAAGATGGGGCACTATGCTGGACAGTGTCCCAACATGAAGAAGAAAAAGGGTGGTATCGCAACTATAACAGAGGAGCAGAGTTTCAGACTCACTTCGAGAGAGAGTGTGCTTTCCTCGTATGCTGCACTTCAGTTGAGACGTCACCTTGTATCTGGTATATTGACAGCGGAGCTTCAAGCCATATGACTGGAGTCATAGAGAATTTGACTGATCTCAGAGACACCGAGGTCAGGATGGAGATTTCTCTTGGAGATGACACCTTGGTCAGAGTTGCTGGGATTGGCATTGTTACCTTTTAGAGAGATAACATGCCACCTATATCGTTTAGGGACGTTCTCTATGTCCCTGGGCTGTAGAAGAATTTGATTTTAGTTTCTACCCTCCAGGATAGAGGTCTTGAGGTGACCTTCAAGGGCACCGAGGTACTCATTCACCCTAAGGGGTCTTTGCTTGCCTCAGGACAAGTGATTGGTGTGAGGGATGTGAAACTGTTCAGATTTCTTTTTCAGTCTCTTCATGCATTGGTAGTGAGCAACGATAGTAACATACAAAAATGTGAGTTATGGCATTGTAGGATGGCTCATCTACATCATGGAGCTCTCGGAGGATTGAGAGAGGTTGTGATCAGAGTGCCACAGATCAATACATAGCATCATGATGTTTGCAGAGGGTGTGCGCTTGGTAAGTTTACCAAGGCCTCGTTCCCCAACAGTGACACCAGGTCCGCTGGGATACTGGATTTAGTACACACGGATGTGTGTGGGCCTATGACTTAGAAGTCCTTAAGTGGTTTTGAGTACTATCTCACATTCATTGATGACTATTCAAGGAAGACTTGGATCTATTTCCTAAAGGCCAAGAGTGAGGTCTTCAAACTGTTCCAAAAGTTCAGAGCTCTTGTGGAGAACCAATCTGAAAAGAGGATCAAAGTCTTGCGGTCGGATAACATGGGTGAGTATTCCTCCAGACAATTCATAGACTTCTGTGCCCATCATGAGATTAGAAGACATATGACCGTACTATACAACCCCCAGCAAAACAAGGTTGTCGAGAGGAAGAACCGGGCTATTATCGGTGCAACAAGATCCATGCTGCACGATTAGAGTTTGCCTTTGTACCTTTGGGCAGAGGCGAGTGCTACTGTAGTTTACTTGCAGAACAAGAGCCCTCTCAGGATATTGGGGAAGATGACTCCTGAGGTGGTCTTCATTGGTAGGAGGCCCGATGTCGAGGACATCAGGATCTTTGGGTGCTTGAACTTTTCTCATGTCCCCTCAGAGAGGAGGACAAAGCTAGACCCCACATCCCAACAGGGGATTCTAGTTGGATACTTAGAGGTGTTCAAAGCCTATCGTATCTACATTCCACCACTTAGGAGAGTGGTGGTGAGCAGAGATGTTAGATTTGAAGAGGATAGGGCTTTTCAAAGATCTCTTGAGTCGAGAGTCAGTGTTGAGGATGATGCAGAGGCGTCGATTGATGTCTCAGAGGGAGCACATCCTTAGGTTTTCGGTACGCCAGTATTAGGGGTTATAGGGTCACCATGCACAACTTTAGGGTCCCTGTCAGAGGGTGTTTAGTCAGAGAGGGTAGAGGCTTCAGGGTCCCTATCAGAGGGTTTTCAGTCAGAGAGGGTAGAGGCTTCAGGTTCTCAGAGTGTTGAGATGAGTCCTGAGGCAATCACTCTTGGGCAGAGAGACCTTACTTGTCCGTTGACCACTTGAGGGAAGAGGAGACCTATATGGTTTCAGGAGACCCTGAAGGAGGCCAGAGAGAATGTAGGGGAGCCCAAGAGCCAAATCAAAGAGAGTAGACCTCCAATAAGATTTGGATCATATTTGGCACTAGTGACGAGTATCAGAGATACCGAGCCACAAACATTTGCGCAGGTAGTGGACCAACAGGTTTGGAGAGAGGCCATGGTAGAGGAGTACGACTCCATCGTGCACAATGATGTTTGGGAGGTGGTTCCGAGGCTAGTGGGGAAGTCAGTTGTGACTTTCAGGTGGTTGTACAAAACCAAGTATGTTGTAGATGGCAACATAGAGAAACACAAGGCCCGTTTTGTGGCGCGAGGCTTCTCTCAGATAGAGGGAGTCGACTATGATGAGACATTCACACCAGTTGCGAGATACACCTCGATCAAGAGCATTATTGCTATAGCGACAGACATGGGTTGGAGCATTCACCAGATGGATGTGAAGACTGAATTTCTGAATGGCTTTATAGATGAGGAGGTGTACATTGAGCAACCACAGGGGTTTGAGGTGAGTGAGAGGGAGACTCACGTGTGTCTTTTGAGAAAGACACTTTATGGTTTGAAGCAAGCTCCTCGAGTTTGGTATTCACACATTGACACATACTTGCTTCAGATGGGTTTTGAGAAGAGCGATGCTGATCCTAACCTCTATTACATCATTAGAGGTGAGGACACGTTCATTCTCATTTTATATGTGGATGAATTGTTCATCATTGGAGTCGAGGATCTCATAGCTGAGTGCAAGCTGGGACTTGCATCAGAGTTTGAGATGAGTGATATTGGATTGATGCACTATTTTCTGTGTATGGAGGTATGGCAAGAGGACGGTCACATATTTCTCGGGCAGGGGAAGTATGCTGCAGATATTCTGAGCAGATTTCAGATGGAGGATTGTAAACCTATGCCTACACCCATGATTACCAACTGGAAGAAGCTTAGTGCTTCAGATTGCCAGTTGGTAGATGCTACAGTTTACAGGAAGTTGATCGGTTCACTCATGTATCTGGTTAAAGCCAGACCATATATCTGTTTTGCCATGAACACTCTCAGCCAACATATGGTAGAGCCGATGAGTGTTCACATGATTGGGGCAAAACATGTTTTGAGGTACATTGCTGGGACAATTGATTATGGCCCAGACTATATCAGAGGTGATGGGGTTTGTTTGATTGGCTACACAGACTCAGACTGGGAAGGATGTGCTACTGATAGAAAAAGCACCTCAGGGTGCTACTTTGGTTTGGGGTCGGAACTTGTTTCCTGGTTCAGCCAGAAGCAAAAGTCAGTTGCTTTGAGTTCGGTCGAGGTAGAGTACATGGCAGCTAATCAGGCCAGTTGCGAGGCCATTTGGCTTAGTAAGATGCTGGTAGGATTATTTGATCAGGAGATGCCACCGACCGTCATACACTATGATAATCAGAGTTGTATCAAACTCTCTGAGAATCTAGTTTTTCATGACAGGTCGAAGCACATTGAGATCAGGTATCACTTCATCCGTGATTGGGCTCAGAGAGGCGCAATGCAGTTGCAGTACATATCGACTGATGAGCAGATTGCAGATATACTCACCAAGGCCCTGCCAAGGGGCAAACATGTCTACTTCAGAGACAAGATGGGCTTGGTGAGGAACACCTTCCTTGGTAAGAGGGAGTGTTGAGATTATGTACCTTGGGAGGTGTTCCCCATGTATTTTTGAGCTCTTGAACACATATGGGAAGTACTATGTACTTTGTGCCTTGTACTTTATGTCTAATTTCACTTTGACTTAGGAGATTTAAGTCAAAAGTGAAAATTTGTCATTTATGCCTAAAATGACTATTAATTCACTTTGTGGGTGAATTAGGAGACATAAAATGAACTTAGGGAACTTAACCCAAAGTGGGTTTTTGAATGAGATTCTTTTGGAGAGATCTCAACCTTTGATTAGATGGGAGATGGGATGATCTCAACCATTGATCATTTAGGTTTCCTTATGGAGGTTCTAGAGGGGCACAAAGGGCAAGGGAGAGCTCATTCACTCATTTGCTCACTTGGAGAGTTTGAGAGAGAGCTTGGAGACGAGGTTTGTTGCATTAGGTGAGGCTAGCTTGGGCGCATCCTTTCATGGAGAGAGCCATCCGGCTTAGGGCCTTGTTTATTTATTGAGGAGCTTCCACAGTTGAGGAAGGCACACTTGTTGAGGAGGGCGAATCAACAGTGGGGAGGTCTTAGACTTGTCAGATTGCAACATGATTGGTTTCAGAGGGAGGCCACACTTCAGTATCAGAGTACTTTGGAGGGGTTTTCTATTCAAATATCATAGCTGGCATTTGGCTCAGTTTCAGTGGTCTTGGCAACATTTCTGAGGGGCACACCATCCTAGGGTGCACCTGCTTTGTTTGGACTTGTGTTTCAGCTTGGATCAAGCTGCTATTGTATCATGTTCATCTATATTTTGTACTTGCTGTATTCCACCATCTATTCTCCTCATATATAGACATATATTCCAAACTAGTTTTCACTTGGTGGGGGGGGGGGTTTATACAGGGTCATGTTGACCAAAAATACCTGTGTACATTTTCGTGTGTAGAGTGTAGAACTGCTTTATTTTCAGCTGTAAAGATCTCTAGGTGTGTTACATTTATTTTAGTATGCATGTGCTAAACCTTGGTGACTAAAACTACATGCTAGAGCACCTAAAATTGTGAATGTAACCGTAACAAATCTACAAGAAGTTACTGAACTGTTGGCTGTCCTAAAACAACAACAATACCTTCATTGACAATTGAAACTTAGAGCCAACTTGAGGTCAAAGACAAACCTAGTTGTCAGCTTGATAGGACTTGGAAAATCTTCAATAAAAAGGCTTGCCTGGGTTCGACAAACTCTGCAAGAGGCAGAGGGACATGTAGCTCCTCGAGGCACATTCCGAGAGAGAAAGAGACCAAAGAGATTTTCGAGCTATTTTTCATCCATGAGCCACATCATTGATACCGAGCCTTCTTGTCATGGAGAAGCAACAAGTCAACATGTATGGCAAGATGCCATGACAAAAGAGTATCAGTCCATCATGAAGAATGGTGTGTGGGATATCGTTCCGAGACCAGAAGGAAAGTATGTAGTGACTTCCAAGTGGATCTATAAGATCAAGTATGCAACCGATGGAAGTATCGAAAAGTACAAAGTGAGATTTGCAGCCAGAGGGATTCGTGATTCATGAGTCAACCAAGACAGACTTACTAGATAGTAGCGAAGCATGTATTGAGATATCTACGAGGCATAGTTGGAAATATGCCTCTAGTGTAGACATGAGTTTGCAGGGATATGCTGATGCAGATTGGGCAGGGAGTGCAGTGGACCGGAAGAGGACATCCGGTTGTTGTTTTACCTTGGGGTGTGCCATGGTTTCCTGGTGCAGCAGGAAACATAGTTCTATGGCCTTGAGTACCGCACAAGCAGAGTACATAGCGTTGAGTGTGGCAGTCTGCGAAGTAGTGTGGCTTCACAAGCTCCTGACAGATGTATTTGATCATGAGATGGATCCTACTATTATTCATTGTGATAACCAGAGCTGTGTGAAGCTCTCTGAGAACCCTATGTTTCACAATAAATCGAAACACATCAAGATAAAATATTATTATATCAGAGACATGGTGCAGGAGAAAGTAGTACATGTGCAGTACCTTCCTACACATGAACAGATTGCAAATATCTTCACCAAACCGCTTGCCAAGATGAAGTTCAAATACTTCAGTGAGAGAATTGGCGTGGTGAGACGACCTGTGAGAGAGCCCATGGGTTGGGTGTGCCCATGAGATGGGTGTTAATATTATGGTAGCTACGAGAGGTATTTACCTCCACGTGTAAACCTGACGAGAATATAATATTCCGGGAAGCAAGAAGAAACCCTAATGAGTTGGCTAATAACCCTAGAAGACAAGTCGACTCAAGAGGATAATTGGTATTAGGTTATTAGCCTATAAGAGAAGAAGTCAACTAGAATAAATATTATATACTAAGTATATAGACACCCAGAATGAGAAGTCGACCCAGACAGTTAGCCAGAATTAGTATAAATACAGGAGGCCAGTCTTCATTCTGGCAGGCATTCTCAGAATTGCAGAGCAACACTTGTGCACATTGCAATTGCCCAGTTTGTGCGCAAATTTGGAGGAGAGTTGCCGTTGCTGCTGTTGCAGCTAGCAGATTTCGGTTTTGGCTTGGACTATCTTTTGGTTATGGTTTGGACTATCTGATCAGCTCTTGTTTGGTGCCCTATCCTTGGAGAAAGGTGTGCTACCCTTTGTTTGGCTATCTAGCCTAGGGTTTGCTTCCAGAATGATTCTCTGTCAACGTTAAGGTGCTCTGAGGGTGGCTTCGGCCTATGGTTGGGTGACAATAGTGATATTGTCGATGGTAAAACGAGCACATCCATTATATTCTAATAGGTTATGGGCCCACACCTCCTTCATTCAGTCTAATCGCTGGAAGGAAGCATAGCCATAGGGATATTAAGCTCGATTGAAGAACTGCTGCTAGGGTTTCTAGCAGGAGTAGTTACCAAAGCACTGCCACTAGGGTTACTAGTAAGTGCAATTGCAGAAACCCTAATCCTCTCGTTGAGTCACCTTAAGTGAAGGGATTGACCTAATTTCCGGATAGACCAGTGCTTCCTAGCCTAGCACATCTCCTGGTACTCTCAGCAAGCCAAGACGTCAAGTTTGAGTTTTTGGTCAAATCTAGGGTTGACCAAGTCAAAGAAGCCATGACCTACTCCATGAAGTCAGAAAACAAGTTAGATGGAGCTTCTAACTTCAGAGCGTGGAAGACAAGGATTGATCTCATCCTTGCCAAGAATAAAGTGCTGGATATCGTGAAACCAGAGTTTGAAGAAGGAAAAGAGAAAGAACTGCAGAACGTTGCAGTTATGGAAAAGTTCAAAGACAGTGACATCAATGCCATGAGTATCATAGTGGACTCTCTAAAACACCACTTGATACACTACATTTCCCATCTTGACTCATCAAAGAAGATGTACGATGCCCTAACATACCTCTTCTCAGTTAGAAACATTGGACAAGTAATGAGTCTGAAGAATGAGCTCCGTGACATGAAGATGAATGATGATGACATCATAACATCATACTTTGTGAAGATCTCTCAGTTAAGAGATCAACTACAAGCTATTGAAGAGATCATTTTAGAGAAGGAATTGGTAAACATAGTACTCAATGGTCTTCCCAAGACGTGGGATGCATTGCCGCAAGCATGAACACAAGGAAGGAGTATCCTACATTTGAAGAACTTTGGACTTGATGTGGTGAAGAAGAATCAAGGATTAGTGCAAAAGAGAAACCTCGAAAGAAGTACGATGATCAAGCCTTCACAACAAGGTTCAAGGATTTCAGGAACAAAAGGAAGTTTGGCTCGAAAGAAAACAAATCAAGAGAAATATATGTCAAGGATACAATGCTCCATTTGTCAAAAGTATGGTCACTACAAGAATCATTGTCCCGAGTTAAAGAAAAGGAAGGAAACACACGAAGCATCAGTTGCCGAAGAAAGGGAACCCTCAAGGAAAGCCAAGCAGGACAAAACAAACTTCTTCTTCTAAAGACAAGGTAACAATACTCTTCTTAGTTCTTGTACATATCTTGTTTGCATAGTCTCTGTACACATCTTGTATATCTATCTCTTAGAAGATAATATGTTTCAAGAAGAACTATACCTATGGAAGAACAAAAGATAAGGATTGATATCATTATACAAGTAAGATAATACACATGAAAGGATGAAATACATCAAACAAATAATGTGGAAGCTATTACAAGATAAGCCGAAATCAGAATCAATCTTGAAGAAACTTAGAAGTAGCAAAGACAGAAAGAAGTCAACAATCAAGAGGAAATTGGAGAAAGACTCATGACACCTTGCACAAGGCAATAAGGATGTAGACGAAAGCATGGACTCTGTTAGATGGAGGGAGCTGATTATATAAAGAAGAGCATGCATTCATACATGAAGCAAGGATTATGTGGGAGCTAATCTTATGATCCATTGAAGATGATGAAGTATATATCCATGGTAGCAGC
>SNQJ01S0138277.1:25357-43216 GCA_010110895.2 Picea sitchensis | reverse complement strand
TAAGCCTAGAAGGAAGAGGTTCTAGTCAAGGTGACAGTGTGGACTAAGAACCTAGGCATTGTGCCTCCAAGGACACACTAAGTGAGCAGGACTTAGCTCACGTTAGCAAGTGTGTATTAGGACGGCAACATGGCCAAAAGGAAAATCCTTCAATGATGCAATTGTGATTTGGTGTCCTAGAGGGAGGCTTATACAAATTGAAAGGACACTCAGAAACAACCCTGGTTCACAATATCGTAAACCCATGTGAGTTATGGCACAGAAGACTTGCTCATATACACTATAAAGCATTACCGATCATAAGCAAGATGGTGACAGGACTACCTGTGATCCAGGTGGACCATGAAGGCATATGCAAGGGATGTGCAAAAGGCAAGAGCGTGAAGAGCCCATTTCCAAGCAATGAAAGCAAGGCCAAAGGTGTATTGGGGATCATACACTCAGACGTATGTGGACCTATGTCCACCTCTTCATCCAATGGGTATGTATACTATGTCTCCTTCATTGATGATTTTTCAGGCAAAGCTTGGATTTATTTCTTGAAGACAAAAGGTGAAGTGTTTAGCAAATTTAAGGAATTCAAGACCCTCATAGAAAATCTTTCTGGAAAGAAGATTAAGGTCTTGAGGTCAGACAATGGTGGAGAATTCACATCAGATGAATTCAAGGCATTCTGTGGGGAAGCTGGGATTAAGAGGGAGCTCTCTACTCCATACAATCCTCAGCAAAATGGTGTGGCGGAAAGAAAGAATCGAACCATAATGGAAGCAGTGAAGGGCATGCTTCATGATCAGAACTTACCGAAACATCTATGGGCAGAAGCGGCAAGGACTCCAGTGTATGTGTAGAATAGAACACCCCATCGTGTTCACAGAAGTCAGCCACCTAGAAGAAATGTTCATAGGAGAGAAGCCAGAAGTCAGCCACCTGAGAATATTTGGCTGTCTAGTATATGTATATATTCCCAAGGACAAAAGATCCAAATTGGACCCTTTAGGAAAGAAGGGCATATTTGTTGGTTACAGTGAAACATCAAAGGCATACAGAGTCTACATCCCTGATCACAAACAAATTGAGATTAGTAGAGATGTTACCTTCGATGAGGATGCAGCACTCAAAAATTCAAAGAAGTGTCGTACAGATGAAGACCATGATGAAGAACCGGTAGCTCCAAGAGTTGCAGACACGAGAAATGATATTGTACCAGAAGAACATGATATAGAAAATCATGACATGGCAGATCCACAAATACCCACAGATCCACCTAGAGGAAAGAAGAAGCCAGCTTGGGCCTGTGAGATTAAACAAGATGTAGAAAGATACGGTGCTCCAGAAGGAACTTACAGAGAAAGCAAGAAACCAAAACCTTATTCCAGTTACGTGGCACTCCTTAGTGATATTATTGATACAGAACCTACATGTTATGAAGAAGCTGCAGAAAAGAAGGAATAGAAGGATGCCATGATTGAAGAGTACCAATCCATTTTGAAAAATGATGTTTGGGATGTGGTTCCAATCCCACGAGAGAAATCAGTTGTAAGCTCAAAATGGATTTACAAAATAAAGCATGAAGCAGATGGCAGTATTGAAAAGTACAAGGCAAGGTTTGTGACGCAAGGATTCTCCCAGAAAGAAGGCATTGATTATGAGGAGACTTCTTCTCCTGTAGCAAGATACACTTCCATTAGGATTGTGTTTGCGATAGCTGCAGTAAAGAAATGGAAGATACACTAGATGGACGTGAAGACAGCTTTCCTAAATGGTGAGATAGAAGAGGAAGTGTATGTGGAGCAGCCACAAGGTTTTGAGACACATTACAGACAGTCACATGTGTGTAGGCTAAAGAAATCTTTGTATGGTTTAAAGCAATCCCCCAGGGCTTGGTACAGGAGAATGGATAACTTCCTGGTGGTGAGTTTGGGCTTTACCAAGAGTAAAGTAGATCCCAACCTGTACTACAAGGTTGAGGATGGAAGCCAGTAATACTATTGCTATACGTAGATGACTTGTTTTTGACAGGAGACAAGAAGCCCATCGCTAAGAGCAAGAGGAAGCTTGCCGCAGAATTCGAGATGAAATATCTAGGAATAATGCACTACTTCCTAGGTCTAGAGGTATGGCAAAGACAAAATGAAATTTTCCTAAACCAAGAAAAATATACAGTAGAGATTCTGAAGAGGTTCAATATGATGGATTGCAAGGCCATGCCTACGCCCATGGGGACAAATCTGAAGTTGCTAAGTGATACATCTTCAGAAACAGTGGATGTCACCTTATATAGACAGATGATCGGATCACTGATGTATTTGACAAACACAAGACCAGACATATGTTTTGCGGTGAACACCTTGAGTCAATGTATGGTTGAGCCGAGACATGTTCACCTAGTTGAAGCAAAACACGTATTGAGGTACCTAAAGGGTACAATTGATTATGGTCTCAGATATGTCTCAGATCAGGAGATAAGCCTACATGGCTATGTTGATTCAGATTGGGCCGGTAGTGTAGCAGATCGGAAAAGTACATCTGGGTGTTGCTTCAATCTAGGATCAGTTGTGATTGCATGGTTCAGCAAAAAGCAAACCATTGTGGCACTCAATATGGCCGAAGCAGAATATATTGTAGCATGCTCAGCTAGCAAAGAAGCAGTGTGGCTTAGAAAGTTGCTTGCAGGGATATTTGATCTCGAATTAGAGGCAACTTGCATTTTATGTGACAACCAGAGTTGTATGAAGTTGTCAGAGAACCCTGTGTTTCATGACAAGTCAAAACACATTGAGATCAAATACCACTATGTTCGGGACATGGTACAGAAGGGAGCAGTAAGACTCCAGTATATTGCCACCGACGAACAGGTGGCAAGTGTGTTGACCAAGCCCCTGTCCAGAGTTAAGTTTGAGTATTTCAGAGACAAGCTTGGAGTGATCCAGAAAGACTTCTCCAATAGTGAGAAGTGATTTTTTTCTCCAGTAGTGAGATGTGATCCCCAGTAGACGAAGCTACTCCAGCACAGGTTGGTACTCCAACGCAGGCTGGTACGCTATCCCAGCGCAGGTTGGTACTCCAACGCAGGCTAATATGCTACCCCAACGCAGGTTCGTACTCCAACGCAGGCTAGTATGCTACCCCAACACAGGTTGGTACTCCAGATCGGTATGCTACCCCAATGCAGGTTGGTACTCCAACGCACGCTAGTATGCTACCCAACACAGGTTTGTACACCAACGCAAATTTGTATGTTGCTCCAGTACGAAAGGCTGGTGAAAGTGCAGAACTTCTTATGATATATAGATTCGTGAAATTCAACAAGACAATGGCCGAAGTGTACAGACATGCAGAAGCAAATTGTTCCAAAGAATACCTTCCTAGCTAAGAGGGAGTGTTAAAGAATATGTAGCTACGGAAGATATTCTCCTATTGTATTTGATCATGCAAAAACCCTAAAAGAATATTATTATGTTGTATTGGTAAAGTCAGCCCATTGTGGCCTTTATTGTAAAATAAAGTCAAACTGTCAAGTTGGCCCCTATTGTGGCTAATGTAAAATATAATTAAGAGACATTTGTCAATTCGGCCCTAGCAGTTAAAAGGGAAAGTCACTTGTGTATAAATAGAGAGGCTAGACGCCTCATTTATACACTTATCTCACTCAAGCATAAGAGAGAGAAAGGTGCGCAAGTTTTGGAGAGAGAGGAAGATGCAGCAAAGGACTATTTGTTTTCTGTCTTGGCATTGTTCTTGGTTGAAGAATCTATTTAGAAGAAGTTGTCGTGTTTTCTTCCCCTGGAGGATTTCCTAAGATAATCTTTGTATCTATCTTGTTTTTGTGATTGTCTCTCTTTCAGTGATCTTGTATATGCAGCTAATGTGCTAAATAATTGTAATAAGAAAAGATGAATTGTAACTATTAGTTGCATAAGTAAATTCTCAACATAGCCATCATGCATGCATTGACGAAGTTCAGATAGTATTTGGTAGGCAGCAAATTTGTGGTGAAGAGGGATCACAGAAGTCTAAAGTATTTCCTGGATCAGAAAGACCTCACTGAGAGGCAGCAGAAATGGGTCTCTAAGATCCAAACCTTTGACTTTGACATTTGAGTATGTTAAAGGTAAAAGGAATGTAGTAGCAAACGCCTTATCCAAGAGGTCGGCGGGTTGTTCGATGATGGAGATATGCACAGACTGGAAGGCACACTTGCTAGTAGAGTACTCCAAGAACATATCTGTCTACGAGGTAATGGATGGGCAAGTGGTGGATGATAGATATCGGGTTTTGGACGACGTCATCTTCTATAAGGACTGGATCTACTTAGTTCTAGAATCTACCTTGAAAGAAAATGTTTTGAAGGCATGTCATGACTCACCCATAGTCGAACATCAGCGGTTCTTCAAGACATATAGGCAGATCATGGAGAGATTCTCGTGGAAGGGTCCCAAGGATGATATTATGAGACACATCCGAGAGTGTGTGACTTGTCAGCAGAACGAGTCCGAGCAAACACACCCAGTTGGATTACTTCAGCCTCTACCCATTCCGGAGCAGAGGTGGGAGAGTATTTCCATGAATTTCATTACAAGACTACCTAGGGTGCAGGGTAGGGATTGTATTTTTGTGGTGGTCAACAGACTGACCAAGTTTGTGCATTTCTTTGACATACCCATAGACTACAAGCCCAACCAGGTGGCAGAGTTGTTTTTCAGGGAGATCTTCAAGTTGCACGAGCTACCCAAGAAGATAGTCAGTGATAGGGACGGGCTCTTCATCAGCGCATTTTGGCAGGAACTATTCAGGTTAGTGGGTACAGAGTTGGCCACGAATACCAGTTACCATCCCCAGACAGATGGGAAGACAGAGATCGTCAACAGATGGATGGAGGGGTATCTGAGGAATTATGTAGGAGGACAGCAATGCACATGGGTGAGATGGTTGCATATGGGTGAGTATTCTTACAACACGACATATCATATGTCCATCCGGATGTCACCATTCAGAGCTTTATACAGATATGACGCACCTTCCTTTGTGGAGACAGTGTTTGGGGATAGCAAGGTCCCTGGGACCAAGGATTGGATAGAGGACTCAAGAAATTCAAAGGATCCTACGGGAAGTAAAAGAAAATCTGCAGGCAGCACAGAACCAGCAGAAGATGTATGCAGATAGACAAAGAACAGAGCGCATTTTTGAGGTGGGGGATTTGATTTTTTTGCGACTATAGCCCTACAGATAATCTACATTGAAGAGAGGCAGAGCAGAGAAGTTAAAACCCAGATTCTATGGGCCATACAGGGTCATCAGGAGAGTGGGCGAAGTGCCCTACGAGCTAGAGCTACCAGAGGGTAGCAAGATACACAATGTGTTCCACGTTTCTTTCCTTAAGAAGGCAGTGGGGCAACAGGTTACCACTTCAGAGGAGTTACCACCATTGGATGAGGAGGGTCAGTTGGAGTTGGTATCGAAGTAGGTACTCGAGCACAGGGAGCACAGGTTGAGGAGCAAGATCATCAGGGAGTGCTTGGTCAAATGGAGAGGACTTCCAATGGAGGATGCCACATGGGAGGGAGAGAAGATACTACAGCACCCAAGATTGATGTTGCTTGAGGACAAGCAATCTCAGGAAGGGAGGACTATGATGTCCCTTTCCCAATGATGACCCTATTGACCACCTATTTCGACTAGGGGGTCAACGTCATATACCATGAAGATATGTACCTAGTGGTACAACCATTTTGATGACTTTTTGCTCAACAGGGCAAATTTTGCCCCCAACACGCTTTTCTATGTACTTGGAATGTCCGCTCCCTTGCGTGGGATAATATTGTAATATGATAGCATGAGTCAATTTTTGTCTAGTTACCTAGGACTTTATCATTAGGGAAGAGTCATTTCATCGAGTGTTTTTTTTCCTCAGGTAATTAACCTTGTTTAACTGCAATTTTAATTATCCTTGAGTTTTTCACTCACAATAATTCTCCAAAGTGATGAAAGGCGTTCTAATGATCGAGCTTGTTGACCACCTATTTCAACTAGGGGGTCAACTCCATGTGCCATGAAGCTATGTACCTGATTGTGCAACAAAGTTGTAGACTTACTGGTTCTACAAGGCAATTTTGGCCTCAGCACTTCTTTTTGTAATTGGGATTTCCACTCCCCTGCGTGGGATAATAATGTAATGGGTCTGCATGGATCATATTGTAGGTTAGTTGCGTAGGAATTTATCATTAGGGAAATCCTTTCATCGAGTGTTTTTTTTCCGCAGGTAATTAATTTGGCCTAACCAGCCATTTTAATTACCCTTGATTTTTTCACTCCCACAATAATCCTCCAAAGTGGTGAAAGGCGTTCTAATGATCGAGCCCAATGGGTGACTAGGGTCTAGGAATATTGTAAATGGCCATGCTAGACATCTCCTAGAGTCTTGTGGAATTCCGTCGAGTCTAAGTGGTTTTTTTTAATTTTTTAAAATTACCCAGTTAATGGTAATTTTAATTAATTTTGATGTAAAAATGTAAAAACTAGGTCCTTGGGGATTTTGATAGCGGTATGAATACTCCAAAGAAATGGAATGAGACCCCCTACAACCTTGGACCAAGTTTCAGCTCAATTGGACAAGTTTTGCTAGGTCATTGTCCATGAGGAGTCCAAGTCAGTCTTGAGTCAGCAATTTAACTGCTTAATTGACAAAAATCAAAATGTCATTTTTTTGTAAAAAATAAGCAAAAAGATTTGAGAGAGAGTGGGAAAGGTTTCTTAACCTTTTTCCCAAGTTGGAAAAGTAATTTTCCACTTAAAGAACCCCCCCTTGCTTAACCAACAACTTAAAGTGGTGTTCCCTGCTAATTGACATGTGGGAATTAAAAAATTTAAGTGAAAAAAGCCACCTAAACCCTAATTTCGCCCCCATTGGTGTCTAACCTCATGTTTGAACATAGGAAAAAGGTGTTTTCCCCCTTTACACCTCACCCCTCAAACCCTAACTCACTACCAAAACCCTAAAAGTGACTCTTCCTTGACTTTGTCTATTTCTCGTGGATGTGTGACACTTGTAATTCATCCAAGAGGGGTCTCTCTTCTCTCCCAAGTATAAAAGAATGTTCACCCACCCCTCATTTCACATCTATTCTCAGCTACTGTTACTATACCCAAATCTCTCCCACTCCTCTCTCTCTCTCTTCTTGTTCTCATTATTTCTTCTCAAGCTTGTGGTAAGTATTTGTTCAAGCTTGCTTCTATTGGAATAAAGAATCTTTGGAGGAAATCTTTGGCATTGGGAGTCTTCTTGGTGTTTGGCTTTGGATCTTATTGGAGGGGATTTGTATCTTGGTTCTTTGAGTTTTTAGCTTCTATATCTAGAGAAGGGGATCCAAGAAAAGTATTTTGCTTGGATAGATCTATAGTAGTATTGCTCTAGAACTTAGTGTAGTAGTTTCATTTCTTTAGCAAAGTAATTTGTTAATGTTTTCAGGATCTACTCACCTCCTTCTTTATTTTGTAGCTTGAGCTCTATTGTTGCAGGTCACTAAGGGTTAAGGAAGGATAAATTTCAGATCTCGAAATTTATCCCTTCACCCACTTGAAACCCTCTAAATTTTATGTTCTTTATTCTCATATTTATGTAGCATTCTTGGGTATATTTCTGCAGTAGAATAAGTCATTTAATCTTCAACTATATGTTGTTTTTATTGTCTAAAATTTATGGTTTGTTCTAACAGAAATTTTCCAAGGTTTATTGATTGTTTTGCAGCATTTCCAGCAAGTTTTACTTGCTGATTTTCTGCAGATCTGAACCAGTTAAGGGAAGGTGATGCCCATTTGGGGCCACAAATCATCAACAAACGACCTCCCAAACAAGGGTATTGAATACCCTCTTCTTCTTCTACTTTCTCACATTGTAAGCAAGCCCAAAGAGAGACTCTTGGGCTTGCATTTCTCAAGTTTACTAAAATTTCTGTGTTTTTTTATTTATGTTTGCCTACAACTAGCAAAGAGGCTTGGCTTTGCCACCCATGCTAAATCGTAAGGCTAGGATTTAGAAATAATTTTTTGTTTTAAGTTTTTATTTTGTTGCCCCACTTGTCCTTAAGACAGGGTTGTGTGGCTAGGTTTACTTGCTTTCTTTTCAAGTCAAGTTATTTTCTTTTTTCATTCTTTTGCCTACACCCTACAAAGAGGATTGGCCTAGCCACCCATGCAGTATCGTAAGGCTAGTTTAGCATGCTAAATGGTTAATGGTTTTATGCTTCTAGTTTCATTTAATTTCATTCTTAGTTCATTGTTTATATGTTATAATGGTTAGAAGCATTTCATTTTCATTCTTGTATAGGCTCTTAGAAGTACATTTTCTTAAAGCACTTGTTATTTCATCTCCTTAAGTTTTCACACAAGTAATCTTAATTGCTAAATCAATTTACTTGTAGCTCTAGGAGGATCAATAAATCTAGTAATTAGAGCACCCTCTACTGATACAACTTTCGCCACCAAAAAGGGGGCTTCTTGAGGCTACTTGGGGTGCTAGATCAGGGATGATCTCACGACATTAGGTGTCCCTCTTGTTGAGCACCCAAGTTTTCCGGGTTGACCTGTGGAGCTAGGGTAAGGTCTTGTTTGCCTTGCTTATTGAGCACCCAGCAATCATTTTCGCCAAAGTGGTAGGAGTATTGAGGAAGTCACCTAATCTAGGCTTGCAGCTTCACCTCACTTAATTCAACCTTAAAATTTATTCACACAACCTAAGTTTTAATTTCATAACCTATTCTAAGTTGTGCTCTACTTTCATACAAGTTCACTTTCAAGCTTTATCTTTCAAGAATTTACTTTTCAATTGAGTATTTGATGGTTGAATGGTTCTTCCTTGAAGTTGTGCACTAGTGCTTTAGCTTCCCTCCTTGAAGTTGTGCACTAGTTCTTTAGCTTCCCTCCTTGAAGTTGCGCACCTCTCATGTGGGGTCTTCAAGCTTGGGTTGTAAGTTGTCCTTTGTGGTAAATGTATCTTTGAGCTATCTCCTTTCTTATCTGCAAAAGCAATTAAGTGTTAGTTCAATTATTGCTTCACAAGTATAATAGATCTAACAAGTACATCTCTCCTTTCTTTTGTAAGTTTGTAAGTAATTGTATCTTTGTATAATCATTCTAACTATTCTTTATTTGTTGATAATTGTTGTAATTCTATTGTATCTCATTTAATTTGTAAAGTTTTTATTTCCTTTGTATTTAGATCTTTGTTGTAACTTAATTAGCACCATTGCCCAACCTTAGGCACTAGTCATAGTTGACTTAGGGAAAGGGTTGTTTTTCATTAAAGGTTTGCATTGCATTGTTGCCTCTCATATAGGCTAGCTTCCCCCTACCTTTAACAAACTAAAAGTAACTCCTAGAATCATTTAATAATTCACATAGTAATTAGGGTCTCCCCCCTTGGCTTCCCTAGGAGTGAGCCTAGACAGAAGAAATCCAAATCGAGGTGACAGTGGGTTTGGGTTTAGGCATTGTGCCTCCAAGGACACACTAAGTGGATTGAGATTTTTTCCACATTTGCAAGTGTGTATTAGGACAGCAACAGAGCCCAAGGGGTGACTAAAGTCTAGAAGTGTTGTAAATGACCATGCTAGACATCTCCTAGAGTTTTACGGAATTCCATTAAGTTTTTGATAGGATTTTTTAAATAATTAAAATTCCCGCAAACTGGGGATTTTTAATTATTTTTTATGTAAAATGTAAAAAAGTGGTTCTTGGGGATTTTATATAGGGGTATGAGTACTCAAATCAAATCGTTTATGAACCCCTACACCCTTGGACCAAGTCTCGGTTCATTTCGACAAGTTTTGCTAGGCCTTTGTCCATGAGGAGTCCAAGTCAGTCAAAAATCAGCGTGTAATTGGCTAAATTAAAATAACCAAATTTTGTAAAAGTCACTAATCATGAGAGAGAGTGGAAAAAGGATTCCTAAAGTTTTTCCTAAGTTGGGAAAGTGAATTTCCACGTAGAAAACACCCCCTTTCTAAGCCAACAACCCAGGATGACCATTTCCTAAGAAGAGGGGTGCCCCCCTTGCTCATGCACTCATGGAAAATTAAAAATAAAACAAGAGGGACCCCAAAACTTTGGTGGTACCCCCCTTTGACCCTAACTACCCTTTTGATAAGTGGGAAAGGTGTTTTCCCCTTTCCCCACTCACCCCTCATCCCTCACTCACCTCACTAACCCTAAAAGTGTGCCCCCCCTTGAAGAGACACTCCCCCCTTGGATGGATGACACTTGGAGCTCATCCAAGTGGGGTCTCTCCTCTTCCTCATCTATAAAAGAAGGCCTCTCCTCCTCATTTCATCATCAATTCTTAGAGCAAGTCTATTATGCCAAAAAAAATCCCGTTCTTTCCCCTCTCTCTCTCATTTTCTCATTGTAAATCTTGCTACAAGTATTTGTAGCAACATTTTGTGGATAATAAAGGAAGCTTTGGAGGATCTATTGTGTGCATTGAGAGTCTTCTTGATGCTCTTCATGGTGTTCTTGTGAGGTGATATAGTGCATTTTACTTCTTGTATTTTCTTTGCATTCACTAGTTTAACTTGGAGACCCAAACAAAGTATTTTGCTTGGGAATAATTAGTAGTAGTATTACTATTAGTTTTGTGGTAGTTTCTTTTCAAGTTTGCAAAGTATTTTGCATGCTTTTTTAGATGCTCTCACCTCCTTGTGTCTTGTCTAGCAAAAGATATACATATTTGCAGGTCACTAGAGGATTGGAGGAATGATTTTTAGAGTGGGAAACTCACTCATTCAATCAACCAAAGTTTCCATTGTTTTCCTCTTCTTGTATCCACCATTTCCTTTCTTTCATAAGCACTTATTTGCTCTAGAATGATCATTAAAAACTCACTTTTATATTCATATTTCTCTATTTAAATTTATGTTTCATTGAGCTAAATCAAGTTAACAAGATTCTTGGTTTTGTAGCGTTTTCTAGCAAATACAGCATGCTGATTTTTATGCAGATTTTCAACAACAAGGAGGAGGTGCTACTTGTTTTGAGCCCCCCAAGGAAATCTAAAGGCTTTCTAAAGTTGGGATATCAAATCCCCTCTTATCTTCCTCTTCTAAAGTATTGTAAGCAACCCAAGAGAGTCTCTTGGGCTTGCCTTATCTCAAAGAAAGATAAAAATCTGATATTGTAATAATTTAGGAAATATTGCCCACACCTTGCAAAGAGATTGGCCTAAGCCATCCTTGCAAAATCATGAAGGCTAGAGTTAGATTTATTTTCCTTGCATTTCTTTTATTACACCCACCTTGGCCAAAACGGTAGGCTAGTCCTCCACTTGTGCCATTGTTGTGGGGTTGCTCTTTAAATTTCTAAGTAATTTTAATTCTTTTATTACACCCAACTTGGCCAAAACGGTAGGCTTGTCCTCCACTTGTGCCATTGTTGTGGGGTTGGTTTTGCTTTCTTGTCATTTAAATTCTTTCATCACACCCACCTTGGCCAAAACGGTAGGCTAGTCCTCCACTTATGCCATTGTCGTGGGGTTTCTTTTGCTTTCAAGTCATTTAAATTATTGCAAAAGTAATCATATTTGTACTCCATCTTTGCCTCGTATTCTCTCCCCTTGCCACTTTGTGGATCCTAGGTGACAAGAAAGGGCAAAGGATTGGGAGGTTAGTTTAATTAGGCACCCAAACTTTTATTGCTTCAACCACCAAAAAGGGTGACTTGGGAGGCTACAAGGGGTGTAAGTCGGGGACGGCTTCATGGCACTATGTGTCCTCCTTGCTTGAGCGGCCAAGCATTTCGGATTTGACCTGTGGAGCTAGGGAAGGGCCTTGTTTTCCCTTCTTCTTGAGTACCCAGCAATTCCTTTTGGTTGAGGGGATAACAATTTGGGGTAGTCACATAGTCTAGGCTTGTATCTATCACACTTTAATCCCCCTAATTCAAGAGGGACTTAAAACTTATTAAAATCAACCAACTACATTCACAACATTGCACTTCAAGTTTAGCTACTTACTTTCAAAGCAATCTCACTCTTTCAAGTTATGCAACTTTATATTTCAAGTAATTTACTTTTCATGTGATTCTAATTTCCAAGCAACTTCATGTTTTAAGTCACTTTCTCTCTTTGTGGATATGCACATGTGTTAAAGCATCTTTGTTTTGTTATAAGTATTATTTATTCATTTGGAAGTAAGCAACTTCATGTTTTAAGTCACTTTCTCTCTTTTTGGATATGTACATGTGTTAAAGCATCTTTATTTTGTTATAAGTATTATTTATTCATTTGGAAGTAATTGTCTAGCACTAATAGTCATTTTGGCATCTAATCCATTGTGTAGATATTTCACTATCTAATTTATTTTGTAGATATCTTATGTCTTATTCCATGTTGTAGATATATATTTAATTTCTCATCTCAACAAGCAAACTTTGGGTATATCTTAGGCACTAGTCTATTTTATTGTATTGTTAAAGAAAAGGTTTCCCTGTCATCAAAAGAATTGCATTTGCATTGTTTGCTTGTCATTGGGTTGGGTATCCCTAATAAAAAACCAAATTAACTCCTAGATCATTTATTAAAACTTAACTTAGTAAAGTAGGGTCTACCCCCTTAGCTTCCCTAGAAATGAGCCTAGACGGAAGAGGTCTAGATCGAGGTGATAGTGGGTCTGGAATCAGGCTTGTGCCTCTAAGGACACACCAAGTGGGTTGGAGACTTCTCCACGTTAGTAGGTGTGTATAAGGACGCCAACAGAGCCCAGCAGGGAGCGACTTAGTAGTCTACCAGTTCCCATAGACTATAGTCGGGCACAGAGGGGAAGAACTTCTCTAATAAATGTCAGCTCATCAAAGTTTAACCAAAAAGCGACATTAAAAGGGAAAAGTGATTAAGTGATTAAGTAAATGTCTAATTAGACTAAAAAGGGGGTCTAAGCAACTTAAGTGAATAACAAATTAGAACTTAGGGAAAAGTCACTTAATCCATGCATGTCAACGAAGAGTTAGATGGAGGAGGTATAAAGGAAGTGAATTCGACCTAATTCCTGATTATGGACGATTATTGATTTGAGAAACAGGTTCCGGAGGAGACGAAGTCGACCTCCATTGTTTTGTGGGTTTCTGGAGGAAACCACCACCATAGATTGGTTTCGGTGTTGAGAAACACACCCTGGCCATCGGAAGGACCATCCAGGTTCTTCATTGATATTCAGCAGCAGCATAGAGATCCAGTTTAGCCATTGCGCATTCAGCAGGTGAGGGCATGAGGGTTTTAGGAGACTTCTGGAGGTAGCTAGACCCATCCAGGACAGATCCAGCCGATCCCTTCCAACGCATTGGAGAGGGAACCAGGGCGCATCTTTTGAAACCAATATCAGTCTATTCCGACAAAGGAATCTCCCACAGTGGGATTTCCAGCCAGGAAGTGCGCAGCTCTTGAGGATACTCGGTCAAGGTTCCAAAGGGATAACCAGATCAGATCTGACAATTTCCTTCTAACCATGTACAAAGGGGACTAGGGCGCACTCATTGAGATAGACAGAGTCAGATTCCGGTGGTCGGATCATCCAAGGCTTGGCAGTGGGATTCAGAAAGTGCACAAACCCTAGGGGAGTCTAGTCAGGATTCATACAGACCGGTAGAGGTCAGATCTTCAAGCCGATAGTCGAGGAAAGTCTCCTAGACAGCAGTACGACCTTCTGAAACAGTTTCCAGAAAGATCAGACGAGTATAGCCACCAGGGCGAGTTTTCCAGTGTCCAGCAGCAGTTGCCATAGGTATTTTTGGTTGCATGCAGTAGTTGTCGTAGGGTTGCATGTAGCAGTTTCGGCCGCGCATGCAGTGGATCTTCAATGTTGAACATAGATTTGCCTATCTCTATTGTTCTGGGTTTTTATTTAGTGATTTGCATTGTATTCCAGCTAAGATCCTTCTCTACATGATCTAGCTGAGGTTATTTCCTTTATTTTCCGCATGCAATACTGTATTTTCCGTTAGTTGACTTAATAGAAGCTTTTGAGTTGCTCTTGGTTCCAAAACAATTGCATGCATGTTATAAACATATGAACTCCAAAAAAATGCAATCAGAAACCTTGAAAAAACGCAAACTCCCAAAGTATCAGATCTGCAGCCAGATCACTAGTGTTGCAGTAAATATCCAGATCCGAGGGATTTGGGATATTTCACCCCATGTCTCCAAGGGATGTGGCGTCTCATCAAAAGGTTCCATACCATCACCAAGAAGCCCCAAATGTCACATCAAGTTGCTCCATCGTCAAAAGGTGCAACGTCCCATCATCAAAGTGAAATATCCCATCATGAAAGGGTGTTATCATCCATGGAAAGGTGCCACATTATCCCTCCAAGTGCAACGTCCTCAAGCAAGGGTCCAACGTCCTCTATAGAAGGTGAAACATCCCATAAAGCCATTATCACCATGCATGCAACGACCCATCATCGATGAGCTCAAGGTCATACCCATGTGTGCTAGGGTGTCTTGTGAATGGAGTCATGTGATCAAAAGCCCCAACATCCTCCTAGGAGTGTCAAACGACCTCCCTCAAGTGGTGGGGCCGACCTCCATAAAAGTGGGGTAATAGACCCTCAACATCCTCCAAATGATCCAAATGTCAACCAAGCATGTGGCTATGTGAAACCATCATCTGAGGAGGGGCTCATGCAGTCCAAACGTATCATGAAGATCAGAGACAAGGTACACAATCCAAACACAACATATAAAGTGATTCATGTTAATACAAAAGCCATTAGATAGATCTCACAGAATATCCTCTTCAAACTTCACACTAGCTTACAAAATTATACAATTTGTCAAGTCTAGGTATGGGAGGATCGTCATTACGGCCTATTAGGTGTGCCAGTACCCAAACCAAAAGGTATGTCCCAGGGAATCCATCAAGGAGTATGTGCAATGGTAGTGGTATGGATTGGGGTTTACTTCATGGGGTGGATGTTATTGACATGCAAGGCCATGTATAATAGTCATCCTCATGAGCACCTTTCTAGAGGGAGCGCTTAGGTAATGAGGTACCCTTTCCTTGGCACTATGTCTTTCCAAACCCCTGTTTGCATTTTTATTGATAGCCTTAACCTTTTATGGCTTTTGACATTTGATTTGCTAAATCCTTTTGTAATATATGCATTCATTGCATAGGACTTGGGGTGATGGCCTCTTAGCGAGGGGGTAGAGCTCATGCTTCTTTCTTTCTTGGTTTTTTAACACTTTGCCTTTCTTGTTTGTTTTCTTTGCCCAACAAAGTTGCATCAACCTCGGGCTTTCAAGCCCCTTCTTCTCATGAGATTGTGAAGCACAGACTTTTTGGGGATACATGTAACAACCAGCCAAAAAGAAAGGACAATGGACAGGTCAGGATGGAATATGTTATTCATGGTAAGGGATACAGACATGTTACCCCCATTAAGGCTCCCCAATAGTACAAATTTTCCCAAGAGTTACAATACTTGACTAGACAACGCAAAAAAACATAACTCCAAAGCATCATGATTCATTATCCAAATCAACCCATGATCACCATTTTCATACCTCAAGTATTAACATTATCACTCGATATGAAGTGTCGTAACAATGTACCTAAGTATGTAAATGCACCATGTCATATGAGTGAGCTAATCTAAGCATGTAATGGAAGGCATCTACGGAAAAATATTTGTGGAGAGTCTGGAATGACATCATCGGATCTGTTGTCTGAAATATGGATCATGGAGAAAAAATCCTCCTCTAGTTACCCCTAGAAGTGAGGGGGTAATAGTAACATCATTCAATGTTGGGATGATGTGTTGGTGATGGGACAAATTTATATGTTGAGGATGTAAAGATTGCTTAGCAAATGATTTCCTTAGCAGATTGGTGTTGTGTGGTATGAGGATAACACATTTTTATGGTTTCTTTCATATCTTAGTGAAGTGCCTAGTAATGTTTATCACTTTTGTATGGTTCCACTATGATTTGGAAGTTTTTTGATGAAGTTCCCTATGATGGAGGCTTTCTAACTTGAGCATCCTAGCCTTTCTTGATGTATTTCACACATGTTTTATGTTGTGATATCATATATGGTTATCCTAGGTGTTGCACTTGCCTTATACACACATTTGGAGGTTGATTACAGTGATTTAACAATGGTTTGACTATCATTTGACCTCATTCTTGGCTTACACATGGGGGGGGCTAAATTATGTGGTTACTTTTCACACCTAGACATGTTTATTATGAGATTTGAGCCTTAACTAAGTGGAGCACTCACCTTTGTTGCACACATGTTGAGGCATTTTTCTTATTATATAGATATTTGTTGGGTTTGATGGAACCATCCCCTTCCCAATAGTGATTAGTTACTCCTTTGCACGTGGATTCATGATGTGGTTGATAAGTGGACTCCTCACATTAGAGATATGACCATTTGGCCCTTGTTTAAAGGGGTGGTTACACCTTGGAGACCTCACTCTTGACCATTATTATTTTATTTTGATGGGACGGCCACCTTGGAGAGGCCACACGTGCCACATATGAGATCTTTCACTTAGTCTTTGCACATGCTTTTCGTCTCATTGATAGTACATCCACCTTGGGGAGTTCATCCACCATTTCAAGGAGGTTCACACATGTTTTGAGGGGTTAGTTGGTAGATCGATTTGCAAATGGAGGATTCCTTGGATGACATTGGGGGTTATGACTAGGTCTCTTGCTCATTTGAGGGATTCACCCCACCTTAATGAACACTCACACTTGGAGATTTGTACATGTGGCAATGTCGCTATTATTTTTACGCCCTATTGACTCTATCTTCTCAAGTTAGTTGAGAAATAGTTATTGTTTATATTTTCCTAGGTTGGATCTAAGGTTTTAGCCTAAAATATTATTATTTGATGTTGGAGGCTTTGAGCCTAGAACTCTATAAAAGCAAGGCTCCTCCATTTGTAATGGTTGTTGAAGGATTGAGTATTGAACTCTTGGTGTTAATGTTTACTATCTTTCACTAATGTTATTGCATGGTTGAGTAAGCCACTTCATTGGATGAGCACATGTCCTACATGCTTATGCTATCTTATGTTGAACAAATTTGCTTGAACTATGGTTATGGGATGCTAAAACTAGTAACACAGTTCCTCTTTTATTGCAATTGTCATTGGATGTTTTACATGGATGCACGTCTCTCTACATTTGGTTATATGCATGTGTAACCTATCCTTGATGAATACAAACCCCATAACTATTGAGTTTATCTTCAATAGTAATCTCCCATGACATATTTCTGACGTTTAGGACAGCAAGGAAAGGGTTTGATCTAGCTTGCAAACTGCAGTTTTATATCCCATTATTTCCTCATTAGGATTGTGCCTCCCAAGAGCCCTTTTCGACCCCATGTGCCCAATTTTCCTATTAGGCACTGGTATCACCTTTAACCACCATCAAAAAACCTATAAAGACTCATCTTATTTCTGCTCAACTGACCTGGAAATTACAGCTGTCTATTACACTCCAGATCTGCCCCAAAAATCTAGTAATTCACAGTTTTTGGCACATAACATTAGACTAAAATATCTCTTTCCAGCCTCAGAATACACATTAAAACAGATTTATATAGGTCTTAAATCCACTTTATTTCACTGCAAGGTAGATCTGGAAATAATGGTTATTATTCTAAATTTAGATCTGCTTTCAAATCTGGGAATTCACTGTTTATCATATCTAAAACCAGATCTTAAATTCTGTCCCTTAAATCTGAAATATTTTTCATCATAGAATCTTTACACCAAATTTATAATAAATCCATAAACCCTTCCTTGTTTATCATACATCTTTGGACTAAACAGTTATAGGGAAGACCACCTTGCGCT
>SNQJ01S0138277.1:7858-25347 GCA_010110895.2 Picea sitchensis | reverse complement strand
GGGGTGGCTAGTGGTAAATCCGTTGGGAGTCGTTGAGCCTACGGTTGGGTGGAAACGAGCACCCCTCTCAGTAGTTGCACCCACTTCTGGTGTTATTTCTGATAAGTATTTTATGTATTGCATCTTGAAATTCATACACTGATGTATATATATATATACACATACTCACGGCACTGTGAGATTGTGAACGATTTTAGTGTATGAATGTCTATGAATGTTTTGATAATAATTAATGGATATATGCTTGCAATAGAGGAAGCCATGCACGACCTACGTCGATAAAAACGAGTCTAAGCATGCCAGGTTGAACTAAATCAGGTATCCAGTCCGTTCTCGTGAATTCGTTTCCCTTATCCGTATCCAGGAATGCCCCGGAATAGACCTCTTCACGGAGATTCCCTCCTTAGAAAGGTTTACCAAGAACCTGGAAAAAGGGCTTGAATGTGCAAGTCTTAACAACCCTGTGCGAAGAGGAATGACTCTCTTGAAATCCCGAAGTAGCAGCGTAAGGATAAGTATTGATCAATGGATGAGAGCCCGTCGGGGAATCTGCGGTCATTCACGACTATTAGATCGAAAGAATGAATGAGGGCGTAAATTGCTTTAACCCTTTTTCCTCTATCTTCGTGAGTAGCGAGGAAATCCGAATCATAGAACCCCAGACTCCATGAGAATATCTGGACCGTTGGTTTGTCCACGTCCAAAGAGTAGTGGGAAAGAGCGCGGCATCGGGACCGATCTGAACCGTCAGATCTTAGCCAGGACACTCGACAGACGTTAGATCTGTAGGGAGATAAACGAGGGTTAAGCCCTCGTGAATAGGACCTCGCTACCTCGGAGGTTCGCGGGGTAGAAGTCCAAAAGTTGGACGCTCCAAGTCACGAGCGGCGAGGCTACGAGAGGATCTGAGCCGTCCATCCGAGGAGGACAGGTGGCAGAGATCCAGGGATCTCGTGAGCTCGGGGCTCGCGGGGTAGAAGTCCAAAAGTTGGATGCTCCAAGTCGCGAGCGGCGAGGCTACGAGAGGATCTGAGCCGTCCATCCGAGGAGGATAGGTGGCAGAGATCCAAGGATCTCGTGAGCTCGAGGCTCATGGGGTAGAAGTCCAAAAGTTGGACGCTCCAAGTCGCGAGCGACGAGGCTACGAGAGGATCTGAGCCGTCCATCCAAGGAGGACAGGTGGCAGAGATCCAGGGATCTCGTGAGCTCGGGGCTCGCGGGGTAGAAGTCCAAAAGTTGGACGTTCCAAGTCGCGAGCGGCGAGGCTATGAGAGGATCTGAGCCGTCCATCCGAGGAGGACAGGTGGCAGAGATCCAGGGATCTCGTGAGCTCGGAGGCTCGCGGGTTAGAAGTCCAAAATTTGGACGCTCTAAGTTGCGAATGGCGAAGCCACGAGAGGATCTGAACCGTCCATCGGAGTAGGACAGGTGGCAGAGATCGAGAGATCTCGTGAACTCGGAAGTTCGCAGGGTGAAAGCCCAAGTATTGGGTATTCAAAGTCACGAGGACGCCAGAAGCGAGAAGGCAATAACCGTTGGATCCAGATCGTGGGAAGACCGTTGGATCCGCACGTGGGATCGTGTATCGGAGCCTCGCGAGAAAAGGGCCGGGAATTTGGCCACGGGAATCACGAGGTTGCGAGTAGCGAAATCCCTCGGGAAAAAATCAGCGAGTTGACTGGCCATCGGATCTCGGGGATCCGAGAACCCAGTGTTCAACCTTTGAACTCGCGAAGTCACGAGTTCCGATTCCCCGATAAATCAAGGAAGGGGGAATCGCGCGAAAGAACTGTGGGAGCAGATTTCCCGATAGGTAAGTAGAAGAACCTTGAAGTTCTTCGAGCGAGGAGAAGAAGACCCTATGAGCAGACGTATCCGTGGTTGGTGCGCCTGCGTCAGGTGGGACGTAAGACCACGGTTATGTACAGAGAATCGGGTAGGTAAATAGAAGACCTGTGATTCGTGGATTGGCATTCTGCTGCTACAAGCTCCGGGGAGTCTCATTACTGAGAAAACAACGAAAATTTTTGATTGATGGTAGTGGGTGTGTTACAGTCTGCTTGACAATTTTCTACAGCTGCATAGATTCTCGGTACACTCTTGGCCATGTCGTTGACTGTAGTTGCCTCTTGCACGTTATACACTCTTCTACTGTCATGCTTCCTGTGGGGGCAATCCCTCAACAAATGTGGCTCTCCACATCCCCAACATTGCAAAGGTCCTTTCTTGGGCTCCTTTGTTCTTTCCCTTGCTTGTTCTGTTGGTTTATTCCTACTTTGAGATGGAAAATTTTGTTGATGAACACTCTTGCTTGGCTAAACCGATTGTGCATCTTTCTCGGAATTCTTGCGGGGAAATGTCAATCTTGCTTGTCTCTAAGTCTTCTCTATGGCATTCTTCTGTCTCTGGGTGCAATCTCTATTACAAGGCCTCTCCTCCTATCCGATTACACTCTCTCCGTGTGTGTTCCTCCTCTGGTCTTCTTCTCCATACCCTCGGGATCTCTGCAGCATCCTGCAGACGTAACCTGCAATCTTCCCTTCATAATCTGAAGGGGCGGTTTTGTGGTACATTCCCTGTCAGTTGCTCAATCGGCCATTCTTTCTGTATGTACTATGGACCAACTACCACAGTCATTAACTACTAAACCACCTTTGCAACCTCCCCTTAATGGTCACGTGGTCTCCTCACCAGTACGGTATGTTGGTAGGTGATGTTATTATGTTTGCAAGCATAGATTAGCTTATTGTGCAAACTTCCTATTTTCTTCACTGATGCATCTCAGCTCCACTTCACTCAACCATTCCATCAGTCCCTCTATCTCATCAATTTCCTTTGGTCTATCATGGCTAGTACTTATCAAGGATGTTCCCTCTCAGTCAGCAGTTTGGTGTTTATATTAAATCAAAACACAATTACTTGCCTCGTAATGTTAACATATGAAGTTTGTGCATAATTACAATTTGGGGAGAAAACAGGGTGTTACATGGTCTATGTGGTAGATTGGCATAGCTTGTTTCTCTTTATGGTGGCATATCTTGGGTGATGGAGTTTTGGGGGTTAGAAGTTTATGATCTTCATGCTCCTTGGTCCTATGGTATATCATTACTCGATGTTGACATGGTTTCCCTTAAAGTCCTTATATTATGACTATGGTGGATTATCCCCTTTATTTATCCTAACAATTCACATTAGTTTTTATATTCCACATTATATGCCACATATATAATATAAAGGGGAGCCATTATGTGGCACATATATAAAAGGGGAGACACTCAATAAGTATAATTAGTTTTTATATTCCACATTATATGGCACATATATAATATAAAAGGGGAGCCATTATGTGGCACATATATAAAAGGGGAGACACTCAATAAGTATAAGTTCTTGTTATACTATACCATAGGGTCACTTTAATTAAAAGTTATACGAACCATATAATAATTACCATGTGCTTTGAAGGGAACATATGTGGAGGAATTAAAGCATATTTTATTGGATTATCATAGTGCACTTAGTAAAGGAATAACATTCTTTAGTGGAGATGTGCCTTTTTCCATACATATAACCCATGTATCATTTGCACATGTGCTTGAGAGGGGCGCATATGTTGAGGAAACATTATTATATTATATGTGGAGTTAATTTCATACTTTTAAGGGGGGGCACCACACATGAAGGCGTGGGCCTTCATGGGTTCGACTCACCTTGGATCCCATTTACTATATGATGGGAGCCGCCCTCGCTTGTATCCATATCTCATGATTTAAGGGTATTATATTGTGGAGGGGGCTGCCGCTTCCTAGTGGATCGTGGGACTGCCATTTTAATATGGATTAATCTATGCATGGGAGGATAAAACCTTTGTTTATTTGCATCACTTGTCTCACATAATATTTGAGTCGTGGCATCATACATTGATTGAGCCGGCATGGAGCTGCCAACCATCATACCATCTAGCCGCAGTCCAATTCATTGAGCTAGTCGTAGATCAATTTATGTGCAGATTGGAGGGGGCCATCTTCACATGATTCGAAGCTTGAACCTGATTTACCATGCATCCGCCCAGCCAGCATCAAACCATATGCAGTGATGGGATCGTACGGCTATACTAAGAGCTGTCCTTGTTATATAAAGCCGCCCAGCCAAACCAGATACACATGGGCTGTATGTTTGACCCATGCAATGGCATTATGGGCAGACATAGTATTGGTAATGGAGGCCGATCACATGACGTGTTATAGAGTTATTAAAGGAAGTCGTGATTCATAGCTAGAGTGATACTGCATTTGACACAAATACATATTTTTAATGAAACGGAGGGTCGACTGCTGTACAGATTTCTAATTTGATGGGGTCATCTTCATAGCATAGAGCCTCATGCATAACATTTACCATGGAGTGATCAAGTCATGTGATCATCATCCAGCATGTTACATGAAGTTGAAATATGATGTGGAGTCGTTTGCCCTAGCTGTTAGCACTATGGACTATTGTTTTGTTTAGCTGGTCGATCTCTGCATAGAACTGTACTATACTCAGCCCGCGAACCTTGAAGAGGATGCATGGAATTTCATGAATCAGCGAGATAGCAAGCTTAGAATGGGTCCACGCATGTGTAAAGTGGTTCCACCTTCTCATCACATTTGTATGTGGATCAATTTTCATGAAATCCCATCTTGGCGGCTTGTACATGTTTGGCACTTTCTAGAATCAAGAAGATATTATTTTTTATTGTAAGAGGTTGAGCTAGAGACTCTACTTAAAGAGAAGCTCCCACACTTCTTGGCATGGTTGGATCTGGGAGAGCTCCCTCCCTTGGAGCTTAATGCAATATTTTGGATGTGCTTGGAGGAGCTACATGGCATTTTTTTGTGGGTGAAGATGTCTTTCATATTTGTAATGCTATTCCTATTTTATTGAAGTAATTTAGACATATGCTTTAGGAGTAAGAACTTGGTATGCTCTCTCCATTTTCCAGTAGGCTATCATTGGAGTTTTGTCAACGAGTACATTTCCTTCTCTATTTCTGGATTGAAGTTTCTAATACATGGTTCTTGATAGCTGTAACATCCTCAAGTGTTGGGTGTTTTCTACATATGTAACACCCTTAGATTTATTTCCAAAATATAGGACAGCAAAGAAGGAATACAATCAGCTTGTATTTTTCAACCATATTGTTCTCTTTCCACCTTTAGGACAGCCTCCCATTTGATGCCCTGTTTGACTCCATCGCCCAATGATAAGGCACTAGTTTCCGGTCCACCATCCACCTTTGTTTCAGCAACTCTTACAGACTTGTATGGCTGGAATTTACTCTCTAAACCACCTTTGCACTCCATTGCCCTATAATTCCAGCAATGCTAATTAGGGAAGCCTCCCTTGAGCCGGAGGAGAGCAGGCCTGAAGAGCAGAGGGGAGTTGGTGAGGTGACAGTGGTTAACCCTCTAGTTACCCAAATCTATCATCCAAGTGCTTGGGGATTTTTCACTTTCATGATGACAGATTGTGCACTAACAGATTACACAAGTATAGGGGCACTTGTTATAAGTCTATTCTGAGATATCTCTATTCTAGTGCACATCTGATTTGGAACACCTAGGATATAGATCTGAATACAGAGATTAATGGCATATACTATTTCAGATCAGCAGAGAGCACGCTTATGAGGTTAAAGAAGTTACTTGCTGAAGTTAATAATTCGACCAGCCTGCTAGAAAGGAACAAGAATGAACTTTGGCAGATCCATATACTGAGATCTTGTATAAAAAGGGTGCTTCATCAAGGTTGAGGTTCAGAAACATTGCTATCATCAGATCAGCCTTTCTTTATACATTTGCAGCCAGCAGTCAAGCATTTCCAGTATTGATTTGGAGACAAAAGAGATTCGGAAGCTACAGCCTGTCTGAGGCATTTTCTCACTGGGAGTCTTGCAGGTCTGGCAGCAATAATGGCAGCAAGAGGACACCCCATTTTGGCTGATAAGGAAAATTTCCATTTCTTCTGTGCACTGATGTGTGAAGGAACAACGAACCCTTTTCTCATGACATTGAAGCAGCCTGAAAAATATTCTAAAGACCTGTAGCAGCAGATCTGTCCTATTACCCTGAGCAGCACCAGCAAAAGGAGGGATAATAAGAGGTACTTCATGATAGCAAACCATAACTCTGAGATAGGCAGAATTATGAGCAGAAAATTACCTTGCAAAGGGGTCAAGCGCTCAACATTCTGGGTGGGTTGATGAGGCCGCTCTCATTTCAGGCCTCAATTTCTGATCACTTAACATAAGAAGGAAAAGGACTGAGCCGACCTGTGTGGGAGAAATGACAAATTAAGGGGGGTGACACATGTCTAAATTGCCTTGAGCTGACCTGTTATTGTTTAGTATTGGGACCGACCTGACCTAGCAAAAGACTTGGGGCCGACACACGACAATTTCCATACAGAATAAGTATAAATACCAATGTGAAAGTTCCTTTGTTTGGAATATTCGGAGCTAGTGATGCGCTTCTGTTCTGAGAATTTTAATGGCTAGCTCTGTTTCTGCAAACAGGGCGCCTTCTATTCAGATCTGTTTATTAGCTAGGCAGCATGTGAAAGGACTGTTTCAGGACACCTGTAGCACATCCAATTAAGGCATTAACTACTGGTAGCAATTTGATGGGGTTTTGAGGATGAAAAAACTATTCCAGTAGCAGGACAATCTACTACCTCTGATACAGTTTTGGCACATATTGTAACAGGTTTTCCTACATCATTTCCCAGCCTCCTTGCGCACTGTTGTTTTTACTTGTTGATGATAAGGCGACCAGAGAAGGAAATACTGAGGGATCTGTGGAGGATATGATCTGCACTCTGGCACAATTAGAAGGTGTATCCTGGATACCATCCTCGAAATGAGGGGAAGTACTCGGGGGCTCTCCCCGGGCTCTGTAAGCTGGAAAAATATGTGTGCTACGTGGCCTTAAGAGCTAGGGCGCTCCCCACCACGGGCATACATCAATAATGATCTCCCAAAATAACCAAAGCACTCAAGCAATAAAGGTGGGGTGCTACTCAAACAAGTGGTCAAAATGCGACGAGAATTTTCCAGCAGAAGATTTTGAAAACACCATAACTGCGTCATTTTTTGTCAGAAGATTATATTATGACCACATTTTGGAAATTGAGACCTAGATCTCCTCCAAAGTGGATGTGTAGCTCTCCAAGGTGACATGTCCTCCTCAAAGGATGCAAAGACCAAGTAGAAAATCCCATAAGATGGCACGTGTAACCCTTTGAGTAAGACGTCCTCCTCCAAATGTGAGTAAATGTGCAATAAAGCTCAAAAGAAGGTGGCCGACCTCTTCTTTATGGTGGACGTTTCCTCATCATTAGGGTATGAACCAAGTCAAACTCCCAAAAATAGCATGCATGAGGTCTCCAAGCAAACGTTCCATCAACAATTAATAGTAGAGGCTCTAAATGTGAACGCCATCCTCAAATCAAGCAAGTGCATCTATGGTACAAGGCATCAACATGTGGAATATCACTAATATTCAACCATATCCATGAAATAAGAGACATCCTCCAACAATATACCTTCACATGTGTGCAAAACACTCCTCCCAAGGTGAGACGTCTCATCAACAAGCAACAGAAAGTGTGCCATGTAACTTCCAAAGGTGGAGCATTCCATCAACAAGTGAAATAACCAACAACCCCTGGACCCTCAATAATTCTCCACCATAATGCATAGACATTAATACAAGCAACCTTCTCAAGTGGACATGTGGATCTTCCAAGGTGGACGTCCTCAACATGTTGTGCATGCAATGCTCCAAGATGGCACATGTAGATCAATAATGCATGAGGAGATGTGTAAAGTGGTAGATCCAAGGAAGAGCGAGTCAAATAAGCCATGAATCAAGTTCCAAGTCACCAAGAATCCAACCAACTCATCAAGGAGAAGGACAACCTCATCAAGATTAGCATGAAGGGATGATGAATGTGCATATGCCTCCAAATGTAGGCCAAGGAAGGGGAGCACTCTACATAGAATCATGCTCCACGCCACGAGCAACCCATCCATGTGTAAAAATCATCCAAAAGAGCTAGGGCATTGGAGAAAAAGGAGCTTAAACCATGTTCATACCCATCCATGCAATTAATAAATCACATGTAGAAAGGTGAGTGTATGCCAAGCACTCTATGCCATGATGAAGCCAACCAAATAATCAAGCCAATATAATGCCCGCCTAGCCCCAAAGTGTTAGGGTGTCCCACCAAGGGATCCATATGTCCTCATTGTTAGAAATAAAAAGATGTGCTCGTTTTTCCATAGACAATATAGCAATATTGTCACCCAACCATAGGCACGAAGCCACCCCCGAGCACCTTTAACCTTGACAGACAGAATAATTCCGGAAGCAAACCTTAAAACCGGTAGCCAACCAAGATAGCATATCTCTCTCCAAGGCTACCAAGCAAAGAATCCAAACCATAACCAAGGCAGAAAGTTCAAACCATAACCAAGTAGAAAGTCCAACCATAACCAAAAGCCAAAATCCCAATTGCAGTAGTTGCAGTTGCACTCCCTCTCAAAAACTTGCGCACCACTAGTCTATGTGAGTTGTGAGCGTGTGAATGACAAATGAACTCTAGCACCCTCTTATTTATAGTGCTCTTTGTCATTTGTCCAGGCCGACTTCTTCTTTTAGAGGTTAAAACTTAAATATTAATTATTTTATTGAGTCGACATGTCTTCTAGGGTTTCTACACATTTTTTTAGGGTTTCTCCTGCTTCCTAGAATATTCTAGTCTCGTCAAAGGTTACACGTAGAGGTTAATACCTCCCGCAACTACCATAATATCAACACTCCCTCCTAGTTAGGGAGGTATTTAAGGCAATGGTCTTGAGCACAAACAAACCATTCAACCGGTAGCATCGTCATAGCCACACAGGCTATCTCATTATCACGTAGATCAACTCACAAGCAACATCATCACTATTCGTATCATCTGTTAGCATCAACTGCATCATCTCTCGAAGCCATACTCCATCTGAGTAATCGAGCATGATGTCGAATAAGTCACTCACTCCACAAAGTGATACAAGAACCATTCTTCTAATCCTGACATATGTCCTAGAAGAATAATTGTTCCAACAAATGCTGAAATCCATGCCATGGGATACAAGGACTACTCTTCTAATCCGGACATACGTCCTAGAAGAATGATTGTCGTGGACCATTTTCCCTCAAGCCACTACTGTGAATTCGGGGAAAATGTTTGACCTGTACCAATCTCTCCACTCTGGAGTCTGGTCACAACTATAAACTCAAGGAGACAGACCATTCTTCTAATCCAGACATACGTCCTAGAAGAATAATTGACCATGGTACATCAACAATCTGTCAACCAAGACCATTCTCCACAAGGAGAATGTTTGTCCACCAGCAATTTGCCCTGCCTGGACCATTCTTCGCCTGGAGAATGTCTGCCCATCAGCAAACTGAATATCCATCTAGCTGGAAATCATCTCCAACACTAGTGGTAGTCTCCATGGCAATCAGAACAATGCCATCCAATAGAACACAATTGTGTCTATTCATAGTAGTACACAACTACTACCCAATGGTACACAACCACTCCTAGTAGCAAACGGCTACTAACCAATGACACATAGTCACTATCAGTGGATCACATCCACCACAGTAGCATACAGCTATTGTCCAGAGACATACAGTCTCCACAACAATCATATCATCTGATATCAACAATATCATGATACAAATTGAGACATTTGGGCCATTCCTCCACTTACATCTGTGAGATCTGGAAGAGCATCTGCCCTCAGAAAGTAAAAACATCAGCCATGGGCTATCTGGACTATTCTTCCCAAGCATAGAAGAATAACTGTCCCTGATTTCTGAGCCTGGACCATTCACCTAACTGGGCCATTCCTACGGCATTAATCACAGTGCAACCTGGAGAGAATGAGTCTTCCCTAGGGAACGCATGTCCCTGATTGTTGAACCTGGATCATTCACCTAACTGGGCCATTCTTCCGACACTAATCACAGCGCAACCTGGAGAGAATGAGTTTTCCCTAGGGAATGATTGTCCTACACCAACCTCCTATAACGGACCATTCTTCGAAACTGCTCACAATTGTGAACTTTGAAAGAATGATTGCCCGAAGAGGTAGACCATTCTGCTTGACCACTACTCAAAGTGACTGCCAAGAAGAATGATTGTCCTAGACCATTCCCCCACACTGGCCACAAGGGGAATCGTTGTCTATGGTACATCAGCAATCTATCAGACCATTTTCATTATGAAAATGACTGTCCGATCTGGACCATTTTCCGAACTGGAAAATGCCTGTCTGTCAGAAATCTTGGGCCACTTTCCGGACTGGAAGGTGACTTCCCAACCTGGACCATTTTCCGAACTGGAAAATGACTGCCCATAAATCAATAACATATCAGTGCTCCCTCCCAACCTGGGAGTAATCTCTTCCTTTTCCAATAAGGAAGTCATCTCCACGAGTACCAGCTTGTGCCTTAAGTACGCAACTTTTCATCTTGGACAAAGGCTTTTCCAAAATATTTGCTATCTGCTCATCTGTGGAGATATACTGGAGAACCACTTCTCCCCTCTAGACTCTATCATGGAGAAAATAATACTTGATCTCAATGTGCTTCGACCTGTCATGGAACATCGGGTTCTCTGAAAGCTTCACACAGCTCTGATTATCACAATATATCACGGTCGAATCCAGCACCTGATCAAACAGTCCAGAAACTAGCTTATGGAGCCACACTGCTTCTGTACAAGCATCACAAGATGCAATATACTATGCTTCTGCAGTGTTGAGTGCAATAGACTTTTGTTTCCTGCTAACCCATGATATCGTGCAAATCTTAAACTGAAACATATCCAAGAAGCACTTCTTCTGTTATCTGCACTCCCTGTCCAAACTAAATCGATAAATCCATGCAGTTGTATATCATGTCCCACAAAGCAAATATTCGGCTGAGTATTCTCTAAATACATTAACGGGACAATCAATTGTCGATACAGAGACGGGTCTACTGGATTAGAGTCTCTCAACTTCTTCAGACCTATCATCATGGGAGTTTTTCCATGGATTTGCAATCCATCATCCCGGACTTCTGAAGAACCATTTCAATATACTTCCTCTGCCATAGGAAGTTTTCACCATGCTTCCGCTGTACATGAGAGGCTTTGCACCAAGTTGATTGAATCCATACAAGGTCTTCTTTCATCTGCATACAAGGGTCTGTTTCTGGTATACCTCAAAACCTTGAGGTTTCTCTACATATGCTTCATCTTCAATTACTCTGTTGAGAAGAACAGTCTTTACATTCATCTAATGTAAACTCCAACCCATGCATACTGCAAGAGATATAATGGCTCAGGTAGAGGTATGTCTGGTTACTGAACAAGGATGTCATCATAGTATTCTCCCTCTTTCTGGGAGAACCCTCTAGCTCTAAGTCTCGCCCTATATCTATCAATGCTTCCATTTATAAGTCTTTTTCACAATTTCTCACATACATTGCTCTTCATCACAGCTTCCTTCCATTCCTTCTGCTTGACCGCTTGTAGTGGGTTCAAACTGGTTCAATTGGTTGTTCTGACTTTTCTTTATTTCTTGGAATCTTCATGTTCTTCCTCATGTTTCTCTTTAATGTTGGAGTCCATGGAATCTTCTATAGATTACATGCCCTTCTTTCCTGAAAACTCCAACTTTTTCCTTCCGCCATAGGAACATAAATGTAGATGGACAACCGAGGAGATTCAAGGCTTCTTTTCGAAGAAGACTTCTTCTAGAGTCAAGTTGAACACATGTCGCTTATCATGGTTGCTACTTGTAATGAAGAACATGGACAGATACTTCATAGTATTCACGAATTCTTCAATGGATCATATCATTGGGGATTAGCTCCCTCCTAATCCTGGCTTCATGCCTGAATGAGCAATATACATGCTCTTCTTTTGGAATTCTGTGATCAGCTCCCTCCATCTGAGAGAGTCCATGCTTATGTATGTTGCATCTCTCTTTGCTTTCTGCAAAGTGTCACAAGCCTGTTCTGGTTTCCTTTTGATTCCTAACTTCCTTCGAGTTTGACTCCTCTGAATCTCTTTAAGTTTGTTTCTATCTATTCTGATTGCTGCCCATTTGGCAGTTGTGTCATCCTTATAAATTTCTTCTATGTCAGCGTCTGCAAGGATTGTTCATCACAAGGGTACCTGCCCGGAACAAGAACAACAAGAGCAAACAAGAAATATGTATCTAGAGAAGATGTTAGTTCATCTCGCGAACAAGTACAATAAGCATTTATTCAATAGTATTCATATGCAGTCAAGTATTCATTGCACATAGCAATAATAGAATCTTTCAAAGATTGCTTTCATAATTTGTAATGTAGCAACTATCACCCTTGATATATATATATATATATATATATATATATATATATATTTTAACAAGTTAATCAAACCTGGAACCTGAAGCCTCACTTGCTATGGAGGGTGCGATTGTTCTTTTGAATGCACTGAATCCAAGATTATAGCTTGGACAAGATCTCTAGTACTTTCCCTACAAACACACTCATGTTTTTTTAGATGATATAACTTAGATAGCATATACAAGTGCATACCTTTGAAACCTTGTAGCATCTTCCAGGTTGTCTTCCAATCTGAAACTAGATACCATCTTGACAAGAAGAGATTAGAAACTCAATCAAAAGATTCAATGATTAGAACAAGCTAAAAACTCTAAAACTTCAACTTTGACCACAAACTCAATTTGACCAGAAGTCAACCTTTGACTTTGACTAGTCAACCTTTGACCTTGACCAATCAAACTTTGACTTTGACTTTGACTTTGACCAAAAATTCAAACCTGACGTTTTTGCTAGTTGAGGGTACCAAGAGGTGCACTAGGATGTCAAGGAATTAGGTCAAACGCTTCATCAGAAGTGCCCAGACACATGGGTTAGGGTTTGTTGCAACTGCATAATCAGAAAACCTAGTTGCAGATGTAGCTGGTGCCACAATGAGCTTAACAAATAACTTCCCAATCTATCTTCTAGTGGTTAGATTGTTTGAAGATAGTGTGGGCCCATAACCTGTTAGAAATAAAGAGATGTGCTCATTTTTCCATAGACAATATAGAAATATTGTCACCCAACCATAAGCACGAAGCCACCCCCGAGCACCTTTAACCTTGACAGACAAAATAATTCTGAAAGCAAACCTTAAAACTAGTAGCCAACCAAGATAGCGTATCTCTCTCCAAGACTAGTGTACCAAGCAAGGAATCCAAACCATAACCAAGGCAAAAAGTCCAAACCATAACCAAGTAGAAAGTCCAACCATAACCAAAAGCCAAAATCCCAGTTGTAGTAGCTGCAACTGCACTCCCTCTCCAAAACTTGTGCACCACTAGTCTGTGTGAGTTGTGAGAGTGTGAATGACAAATGAGCTCTATCACCCTCTTATTTATAGTGCTCTTTGTCATCTGTCCAGGCCGACTTCTTCTTTTAGAGGTTAACACTTAAATATTAATTATTTTATTGAGTCGACATGACTTCTAGAGTTTCTACACATCTGTTTAGGGTTTCTCTTGCTTCCCGGAATATTCTAGTCTCATCAAAGGTTACACGTAGAGATTAATACCTCCCGCAACTACCATAACATCAACACTCATATCAAATCATCTAGCAAAATATCGAAACTAGAACATCACATGATCCAGTGCAATGTTATCTCTTTATGATAAGGGAGTGTACCAAGAAAAACACCATCAAAACCTCTAGCACACCATCATCCATGTCATCAACACTACAAGGAACCAAGTGAAAACCCTATCCATCCAAAGCCCTTTGTGATGAAAATCATAATGGTAGTGAAAACATTCACTAGTATAGGCCTCATGCAAAATGAGGGTTAACAACCCAATGTTTTTAATCACTTTTGTATGGTTCCATTATGGTTTGGAGGTGTTTTGATGAAGTTCCCTATGATAGAGGCTTTCAAACTTGAATGCCCTAGCGTTTCTTGATGTATTTCACGCATGTTTTATGTTGTGATATCATATATGGTTATCCTAGGTGGAGCGCTTGCCTTATGCACACATTTTGAGGTTGATTGCAATGATTTAACAACGGTTTGACTATGATTTGACCTCATTTTTTTCTTACACATGGGGTGCCCTAGCTTATGTTGTTACTTTTCACAACTAGACATGTTTAGTATGGGATTTGGGGCTTAATTGAGTGAAGTGCTTCCCTTTCTTGCACACATGTTGAGGCATTTTGCTTATTATATTGTTTTTGCTTGGTTTGATGGGGTCGTCCCCTTCTCCATGGTGATTAGTAACTCCTATGCACGTGTATTCATGATGTGGTTGATGAGTGGACTCCTCTCATTAGCGATAAGAGGATCAAATCATCATATTACTCTATCCAAATGAAGCATAGTTCATTACAAGGCATTCATAACATGCTACAAGGGTTTCCTACAACAAAAATCAGCATATGAAAAATATGTTGCAAACATGAAAGCCTCACATAAACAAGATACTATACCTCCAATCTTGCATCAAGCTCCAAGCATAAGATGTACAAATGTAGTCCAAGAGAGAGCTCCTCGATCCCCAAAGTCTCAACAACCCTTACAATGGAGAGTAAACTCATTTTTATGGAGGGAGTCTCTTCTCTCTTACAATAAAAAACTATTATTTGCTAACTAACTCCATGACAAGTCAAAGAAATAATATAAAAATGGAGTAGTTAGATCCCTCCTCAATCTATGGTTGACCATGTCAAGCTATGTGGACACTAGCTTCTCTAAGAGAACTCGCCCAAATCCAAAAACAGGAAGAATAACACAATGGAGATCTCCAAGAGAGGGCTACTACCAAAAATAACCATGACGATCAAGTCAGCATGTAAGAGGTCCACATAGAATTCGTCCTCAAAGATGGATGCATGCAAAATATAATAAAATAATCTTCAACCTAGAAGGATGTGCTCAAGGGTCCACCTAGAAAATCTCAAAAAGTGTGCCCTCCAAGGTGCATGAGAGATAAAACAACAAAATAATCCTCCTAGGAGAATGCTCCATAACAACCATCCAAAAATAACAAGTGATCCACAAGATGCATGCAACCAATCCACATGTGTGAATCCCAAGGCAACCAACTCCATAGATAAATGTGCAAAGTGCCAACTAGATGGAGGGCACCACAAGAAAGGAAGTGGTCAATCCAAAAATAGTAAGTGGACCATCTCCACAAGTGCGCCCTCCAAGATAATGCTCCAATAACAGAAAGAAGACCAAGCAAGAACACGTGATGTGCCAAGTGTGGCCCTCCAAGTATGCCACACACCTCTCAAGAAAAGCCCTCCATAACCACCTCCAATAAATTAATATATGTACCAAGTCAAAGAGGTGAGGGCACTCTCCAATGAAGGTCAAAAGATGACAAATGTAGCTTAAATATCCATGCAATAAAGATGAGAGAGCACCTAGAAGAGGTGTGCTGTAGAAAACTGTGCCATGTAACTACTTCAACCACACAACAAATAATAAAATATCTACATGTAAAGTGATCCCTAGGAGGAAGAGTCAAAAGTGGTTAGACCTCATTAATGTTCATGCTAAAACCATGTGTTGTTTTCCAATACCATCAACTAATTCCCCCAAACCATGTGCACAAGAGAGTGCACCCTAGAGAAGTGTGTCGACCTCTCCAACAATAAAATAATAACCAGCCATGCCTTCATTGATAATTATGCCCAAGAGAGGAGCGCTCCATCCAAAACCCTAACTCTCATCCAAATAAACCCCTCCAAGTATGAATAGTTACCACTTACCAGGTGTAGTATGCTCAAGCAATTAACCTCCAAGGTAATAAAATGGATTAAAGTAACCATTAAATAGTTAAATCAACCACAACATGTGTGCACAAAGGTTAATGCTCAAATAAAACCATAGTCCAACCTCTCAATAGTCACTCGTTGATTAAATCAACATGAACATGTTTGTGAATGGGGGGGTGCGCTCCAACAAGTGTTGTACCATGTAAACAAGTTCTATTTCCTAGCAAAGACCACCATGTTAACAACACGATGACAAAACAGGACCTCCACCTAGGTTTGAACCTAGGGTGCACCACCAAAGGGCTATAACATGATAAAACCTCATCAAACCTTTGGGAGAAGGCTTGATCATCAAAGATGTATGTAGTATCCCCCACTCTAACTAGAACATAGGAAAAAGTACATCAAAGTAGTATGTAGTATCTACTATCCCCCACTCTAACTAAAGGATTGATCATCAAAGATGTATGAAGTACCCCCCCCNCTCTAACTAAAACTTAGGGAAAAGTACATCCACAAGGGTACTAACATCATCAAACACATTCCCACCTAGATGATATCCAACACAATGACAAAACAGAACCTCCACCTAGGTTTGAACCTAGGGTGCACCACCATAGGGCTATAACATGATAAAACCTCATCAAACCTTGGGAGAAGGCTTGATCACCAAAGATGTATGTAGTACCCCCCACTCTATCTAAAACTTAGGAAAAAGCACATCAAAGTTGTATGTAGTATCCCCCACTCTAACTAAAGGATTGATCATCAAAGATGTATGTAGTACCCCCCCCACTTTAACTAAAACTTAGGGAAAAGTACATCCACAAGGGTACTAGCATCATCAAACACATTCCCACCTAGGTGATATCCAACAAATGTTACAGTATCAAGTCATATCACCTAGGGAAATCCCACCAAGGCAAAGTGCACTACCACAACACATATCATCTAACCACATCAATATCATAAGATAAGGGGACAATAGAAAATGCTAACCATCCAATCATCAAGTATGTCCCCACCACCCATCCAACACAAGATTACCATGTAGAACACCCCTTCCTAGTGACACCAATAACACAACATCACCATGCAAGAGTCACTAGGAAATGGCAGTAATATCAAGAAACATCTGCCTCCTAACACCATCCTCCAACCCCTTGGGGGGATAGAAGCATCATCCAAGAATAAGATGTAACATATCCAAGATAAGAAAGTACACCACAACCACACCAAAATGAGACAGTGTGCTCCATAACCATCAAATATGCAACCAAGGGGTGATCAACAAGGAAAGCATATGTGAGAAGACCACCAAACCAACAAGCATAATCATCCAACCAAGGAAAAGTGAGACTCCCCCAACCAAAGACCTCCATCAAAAGATCCAATGCCACAAAGAGAAGGGGCTCCATGAATATGAATCCCCCCAAGTCGACCATGTTGACCACCTATTCAACTAGAGGGTCAACTCCATGTACCATGAAGATATGCACCTGATGGTGCTACCATTTTGAAGACTTACTGGTTCTACATAGCAATTTTGGCCTTCAGCATTTTATTGTAATTGGAATTTCCGCTCCC
>SNQJ01S0138274.1:2575-19142 GCA_010110895.2 Picea sitchensis | reverse complement strand
TATATATATATATATATATATATATATCTTATATGTTTTATATAAATTTGAATTTTTTTTAATATATTAATGAATTTGTTTTCGTTTAAATCTTATTTTTTAAGATTTTTTATATAAATTTCAACTTTTTGTTGTAATTTTAATGAGTTCTAACTTATTTTTGATAATTGTTTTTTAAATTTTGTATTAAAATTTTAATTTTAGGTTTTTTTAATTTGAGTTTTTATATATATGTTTTTTAATTTTTTGTTTTTTTCAGCTTTTCCAATGTTTTTTTTTGGCTATAATTATTTTTTTTACCTTTTTTTTAATGTTTTCTCATTTTCTATTACTTTAAATATATATATTTTTAATTTTATGTTTTTTTTTCCTCTTTAATTTCTTAGTTTTTTTTTAATTGTTTTTTTTAATATAAATTTGTTTTTAAAATGTTTTTTTTTTCTTTTTTCTTTTTTTTTCAATTATTTTTGTTCTCTTATTTTTTTTAGTTTTTAATTGATCGAAAAAAAATAAATTATATATTTTTGGTAAATATTTAAAAATAGTGTTATTTAAGTACAATTATTTTCTATGTATTGATGTAAAGGTAAAACAATGTGTTAAAAATGATATTTTCCACTATATTTAAAAAGTTTGGAACCATAATTTAATTAAGGACACATAATTACATGAAAACTCTTAATTTAAAAAAATAAATGGTGTACAACATTTTTAACATTGGATTGAGCATGGAAATATGATTAAAAACACCACTGAATTATATATATATATATAGATAGATAGATAGATAGATAGATAGATAGATAGATAGATTAGAAAAGTTTGAAAAAACACTGTTGAGAAAAAAATAAAAAAATAAAAAAAATAAAAAAATTGAACAATTTGAAAGTAAATGAAAAAAAAAGCATTTAAAAACAAAAAAGTGGAAACCTTATGTATCAGAAAATTTAAAATATCAAAAAACCACCTAAAAAGAGAGAGGGGTGCTACCGGTAGTATCATTTTTAAAAATGGGGTAAAAAACTTGACCCCCCCAAAAAAGAGAACTCTGTAGAGTTCTTGTTAAGTTGGTAACTATGTTCAAATAACAATAAAATGTTTTGCATGAAATGATAACTAATATGCTTGTTGTTGAAAAATGCTATAGACATGTGCTAAATTCTAAGAGCTTGGGAAAGGACTAGACCAAGAAAATGAAAATGATGTTGAAGGAACTGAAATATGAACTCATGGAAGGTGTTGTTGAGAACAACACCGAGGATGGTAATCCTTTAAGTGGGAGGGGATTGTAACAACCTTGTTTCCACTAGCCTGTAATTAATCACAATTTATGGTTTCCATGCAATGGATTGCAAATATTGTAAATGCATTATTGTTTAACTGTAAATGTTGACAGTTGACTGATGGGTGAAGCCTTAAAGTATTATCCATGTGTTAGAAAAACAGGATTGTAGAGCAATAAAATAAAAACAAAATGTGGAAATAAAACACAGAAGATACACAATACAATAGGGACACAAATATATGTGGTTCACCCAGTGTGGGCTACATCCACCAAAGAAATTGCCAGGTCCTTCATTTTTATTATCTAGCAAATGAAGGGATACAACCTACAAAACACCCACTGTAACTTCTTCTTATTTCTCTCACAATATCCTCACTTAGAATGCAATATTTGAAATGATACATAGCCGCAATACATTTCCCTCATAAAAGATAATTTCCTTCTATGGAAAAAAACCCTAGCATAACTTCTACCGTCAGATCTGCGACCTTATAATGAATGGTCCAAATTTACTTTGAAATTACAATATACATTTACAAGGCAATTTTTCCTTCAGGGGCTTCACTCCTAAACCCCCATCAGGGGCCTTCTTGCCCCCGAACACCCTAGACGGGGGGATTGGCCCCCCGGACCCTGCAGAGAGGGCAAGCCCCCCCTACAAGTCCCTTGCGTGGAGGGGTGTATAGTCTTCCGGGGTGTAAAGTCTTCATGGGGTATAAACACGGCTGAAAACAAAGACCAAAAGTATGAATGTATTTATTAATACTTCTGTTCTTTTGGTATTTACTTTTATTGATGATACAACTAGAAAAACTTGGGTTTATTGCATTCGACAAAAATATGATGTTTTTGATACTTTTAAGAAATTGAAAGATTTGATTGAAAATGAGATAGGAAAAAGGTTGAAGCATCTCAGATCAGACAATGGAGGTGAATATTGCAACACAGAGTTTGATGATTACTTTTCATACCATGGTATTCATAGAGAGAAGACAGTTCCAGGAACACCCCAAGTATTTTACCCATGCTTACAATGCAAATGTATTCCATCCATATGCAATTTGTATTCGCATGCACAGACATGTCCTTAGATTAATAGGTATACACATTCTCTTATTATAGTCATGAGGATCATAAACTTGCTCATGTGCTCACATCTCTTTACCCCTTCCAAGCAGTCTAGCAATAGTGCAAAGGACTCCTTTTTAATTTCTCAACTGGGTTAATCTCCAACAACAATTTTCTTCATTCACTATAGGTCAAATAACACTGACCTTACACATTTTCCATCATTCCTATGATCGTGAGAGAACATACACATATACATGGTTTAATATTTTATTAAATCATTAATTATTACTGCTACGGTGTTATAGCCCTAAAATGCCTTACTCATGCATACATGGCATTGGCCCTCTTACTTGCATAATTTTCCAAACCAATGTTGAGAAGCTCTACTTAAAAAACCAAATTTTAGAGCATATACTAATGTTTCATGCTAGACAGCCCATGTAAATACACTTGTTGCACAATACACATCCCGCATATACCTCTAAAATTTGCAAAAATTAAAAATTTGTAAGGAATTCGGTGGAATTCAAGGGCTAGTGGAGGTTTCCCAACCAATTCACCTGTTATAGCTCATCCTTCAACTAAATAACCATCCTTTTGTCATATAAAAGGAGGTGTTGAGGTCTCATTTCACAACCAAGCATAAGAATGGTGAAACTCTACCCAATTTCACTTCCCTTCCTTCCCCAAGCATTTTCTACCTTTTGTGAGTTATTGCCTCAGCATTCCCTCTTCAGCCCCTTTTCTTCCATTCAATCCATTCTCTTTCCTTGATGTGATTAGTAGATTGATAGAGGAGACCTATTGAAGGTTCACTTGGAGCATTGTAAAGAGGATCCTAGACCAGGTTCATGGAAGAGTGGCCGACAAGGATTGTAGGTTTCAGTCTTTGTTTAATGAATAAAAGAATCTCTTTTCCATGTCCTAAATGATGATGTTTTGTGTCTTTTATTTGATTTATAAATAACATTTGATATCTAACCCTAATTCATGAATATAAATATCATTCTTTTAGCCTTTTTTACCTTGGTTTGGATGTAGGTCAGCTTTGGGAGGAGACTTACAGTCTTTGGAACTATATAGCTTGATGACATCATCACTAAACGTGGGATAAAAGGTACATTTATCGATCTTCTCTTATACTTCTTTCCATTCATTTATTTTGGTATGTTTGGGGTAGAGTAGAAACCAAATTGACTTTTATATGGTCATTTTCTTTGTCTATATCTTAAACTCTGGTATAGTTATAGGGGGGTTTTCCCGCTAGCATATGGATTCTATCAATCCATACTAATTTCCTTTAAGAAAAAGGAATTTTTCATAAGGGTATTAACCCTTATATAATCAACCATTTTTAATTACAAGATACTCTTCATGCCCTAGTAGATAGACATTATTATACTTATCAAAATAACCCATCTCATGTCCCTTGTCTGAGTTTAGGTAGCTTCATAGAAAAACTTCTTCCACCTCTTCCATTTTCATTAAGGTTTTACTAATAATGCCTATCAACATATTCCTACTCATGTAAGAGTAGGTATTCCCCTCAAGTGGTTACTGGAGATAATAAACAATCCTTTAAAGGTAGAAACACCTTTCAACAAGCTCACCTAATTCTTGATATACTAGTCTTATGATTGATCTCTAGCCCATCCTGGCCTAGTGTTGTAACCTGCTCAGATACCACTTTTTAACATATCCGACCCTTAAGTACCCTTTTCGGGATGGGGTATTGTATTCTCTGCTGGCACAAGGGTAGACCCAGGGTTCAATGCTTAACAATGCACCAACAAAACCCCAACTACTGGCCCTTTCGAAAACACCTGCGAAGTAGGTGAGGTCTCACCCACGGTAGAAGCAGGGGAATTATAGGACGTAGGTGTCTGTAACCAGGTTGGGACATAGATATGTGATAACAACACTTCACAGAGTATTCTATTAATAGTTAGAAGATAACATGCATTAGTTTCTTAGCTTGATCAACACTGCAGAACTTAGTCAAATATAGATCGGTGTAGTAATAACAAATGATAAAATACTCTGAGCACATAGCACTTAACATTATAAGTTATATCTAGCATCCATTCATCCTTAACACAAGTAAATCACTTAAGAAACAACAAATATATCTATCATACATAATAATCAAGGAATTGAACAAATTCATAACGTAAAAAACATAACACAAAGCAAACCAAAGACATAAGATATATGTGGTTCACCCCAGTGTGGGGTTGTGTCCACCAGCTGCTTCACCTTCTTTATTGTGTGCTCCAATATTACATTCATTTACTCCTGTGCACTAAGCCATAGAGTGAATCTTCACACTAGACATGAGATCTGTGCACTAAGCACGAGATCCTCCTTCCAGAACCAGGTCAAGGCACAATGCCAAATCTCTGTCGAGCACAAATCCTTAACATATATACATTCTGTTTCACAAAGCAACTCCAACCACTTACACTTAGCTCTCAATACTTTTGCTTCTACCATACATTCTTACTTATTTATACTTTTACAATCCCTTACAATAAGGCCTAAACATGGGAGAACCCATGGGCCGACATCCCATAAACCCATTACAAAAACCCTAGAGGACCCCTTACTGGGTCCACATAGCCCACAAAATAGGTGAGATCCACGATCTCAGCTCCTCCTAGGTGTTCCTTCTTCAAACAATGTGTCGAATTCCAAATGTGGGTCAACTCTGACCAAGCTTTCCTCAAAACTTGGTCGAGGGCCAACAAGCCCCCAACACTCACCTGTGACTCGTCCCGAGTCACTCATGCTTGGATATTGTTGCTTCGAAGGCCTTGAGATTAAATCAAGCTACCTTGACTTACTGCTTTTCCTGAGCCTCGTTCTTAGTGAGCTCCTGGATCGTTTTCTCTGTAACAGGCCCTTCCAGGCATTGTTCTACTGCTGCAACCACTTGGTCTAGTTGCGATACTTGTCCATCAATCTCTTTGAACACCTTGCAGGCTTCATCCTGCATAGGTTGTAGCTTCTATGTGACTTACATCACCTTACACTGGAGGGAAGTGATCTATTGCTATACTGCATGCTACTCTTGGGATCTCTTCATTCTTTCAACTCCAATGAGCAGCTTCATCTGTGCCTACATGGAAAATGCCTATTGTTGCGCCTCCGATAACTACGCTTCCATATTTCTTAGCTCTGGATCCTCAGCGAGGCGTTCATATGTCTGTGCGCTTCTATCACTCATTTTTTTGCATTCTGAGGCAAGGGATATTATTCTTACTACTGTGTTCTTAGCGGTCTCCTCCCTCTAGTCATGCACCTCTTGCAGAGTGCTCGGTACTGCTTGGGCCTCCAATTCTGTTATCCTGGCTTGAAGTTGTTGGAGGGTCTCAGCGAGATTCACCACTTCAGCCTCGAATGACTTCTAGTCCTCCTATTCCAAGCCTAGCATAGACTGACATGATTTACTCACTACTTCTTTGACCATGGCCCTCTCTGTGAGAAACTGCTCCTTTTCTCTCTATAGTTGGGATTTTTCCTCCTGAAGCAACGCCTAAAAATCTTCTCTCTCACTTTCATAGGTGGCTACACTATACCACGCTACTCGTAATTATTCTAAGGATTCATCTTTCTCTTGTTTCAAGAAATCTTTAGCCTTCTCCTTATCTTCTCAGACTCTCTAAAGTCAGGCTTTTGTCACATCTGCAAGTCTTCTCAATTGGGTTGGTTCAAACCCCAATTCTGTAATCTGTGACAAGGAAGGTGCAGTAGGTACTGCGCGGGCCAAACAAAAAGCTTGTTGTACTTACTTCAATTACTTTTCGATCCTTTCATATAGCTCCTCCTGCTTCTGTGCATATCTCTGCAAGATTTCCTCAGAAGCATCCTCCATAGCTCGACGGACCAGAATGATATCGTCCTCCATGAGCGTGGCCTCCAACTGGGGCTTATTAGCATGTGTCTTCTTCCTGGCTGAGGGTTTCTTCAGAGAAACCTTCCTCTTCTACGATGTTATTTTCCCAACAAGGGGATCCTCAAGTGGAGGGGTGGTAGCTTTGCCTCCTCCTTGCCCTTCTTCTCCTTCATCTCATCCTCCTTATCCATTTTCTTCATCTTCTCCTCCTCCTCCGAGCGAGCCAAACCCATTATCTTCATAAGTGTTGTCCTCTTCATCAGTCTCTATATCTTGGACTTCTTCCTACTTTTTCTTCTTCATCATCCCACTGGATTGTCTGACATGCTTGACCCAGGTGACTATGGGGCTTCCTATGGTGTCAGTGTTAGAGAGTTCTACATCAGTGACAAGTACAAGAAATTCTATTGGTGACTCCTTTGTAATTTTCTCCATGTCTTCATCTGTCAGCTTGTAGTACGACTGTAATTCTTCCTTGTTCTCATCTCTACACGCAGTAATGTATATGAAATGAGGATCTGCGCAGAAATTTTCTATTGGTCGATACTAGTGCAAGGTGCATGGTGTCATGCATGGAAATGATTCAATGGCAACCTTCAATTGTTGGTATTATGCATGAAACATGACATTGGATTGCCATTACTTCATCATGTTGTTGGTGTACCACAAGGTGGAAAACCGAGTGCCCAACGACTTCGAGGGTTTGATCTATGGGAAGGTGGCTCCTTCAAAAAGTTTCCAAGCGACAAATGCGATCAAAATGATCAACCAGTTGTAATGGAATTCATATCCCAAATCCTGGTCTTCGCGGCAATATTTCTCTAGTTCATTGACGAGGTATTTTGCCCAGTTCATCTGCATGCCCTCCACACATTTTCCTGTGAGGTCCACCATGAACCCAGTGACCTGTGTGGGGCATTTCTTCCTTACAAGCTTGTCAACTATGAGTTGGAAAGTGAGGTGCACTGTGCCATCCTGTATAGATGCTATCTTGTAACCTCGCTTTCCTTTTTTGACTTCTCCATAGGCTTCTTGGATGTGTTGTGCCAAGGAACGGTTCGAGGCCTTCCCTGGATATCCAGACGGTGATCCAGTGGATCAGCGTCAGATCCATGGTAATACTTCTATTGAGCCAAAGGTATCCATCATGATAGCATGATAAGAGGAGTTTAACGCAAGAGTTAACCTCTTGATGGTAGCCAAAATGTGGGATATTCATCACATTCAACACAGTGGACTATGCCAGCCCCTTAATCCATGGTTGGGAGACGAGGTAAGGCTTTTTTCTAGTTGACTTCCTCAAGTAGCAGTGGGGTGCTAGCATAGCATAGTGCTTCATGTATCCTAAATTGAAGTCGTTGTTCTTCAATAGTGAGATCTTTCCTAACTGACTCCCAACTATGCGTATTCATTTCAGAATGTACACGATGAACACGGTGTGCTCAAAATATCGTGGGATGTTGTCAGGGTTAACAGCACCAACCAAAGGTGGAATGTACTTGGGTAGGATCGACAGGATATTCTTCACATTAGCCAGATCACCACGGTGCTTACTTCGACACTCAGTCACAGGGTTAACACGACTAGAACAACGTCCAGTCAAAGGGGAATCCTGTAATACCCTAGTTGATGACGCCTGGGCACCTTCGGATAGCGATGTATCAACCATTATCTTCTTGAGGACTTTCTCAATAGAGTTATCTAATTCACTAGGTTCACCCGACATTCTAACTTTTAAAAGACGGGTCGGGGTAGATGAACGGACAAGTGGGGTCTAGTTTCAGATAGCACAACTCAACACACAGACAATTCTCTTCTTGGCTTAGTTGATCACGGGAAGCAAAAAGTGGTCTTGGTGTAGCGAACGACGAGTTAAATAAGTGGGCATCATAACATATTCATACAATAGTCAGAAAATGCTTCCATCAATGTAGAATTTTCCGTTATGGCGTGGTCTCAATGTCCCAAAAGCGGTCTATCCACCCATAAATGTGTTTTCTAACCATTTTGGAGCATCATTCTAACGGTTAGGACACCTCCAATGGTCATATAACTTCACCAGGGTGAAGTCCCATTCTGCGCAGTCATGTTGTTCCGACGAGGTTCAAATCCTGTGAACCCGCCTCCTGCGAGGTGCCAGTCTATGAAGTCTTCCATCCGTTCTTTGTAGCTTCTTGTAGTTTTTTCCCTCTTAGATTTCTTTTTATTGAGCTTCCTTGCCTTCTTGCCTATGATTTGATTTTCTCTAACTGTTTCTAGAATCCTATTTCTATTTTTATTCTTATATTCCCCTAGCGTAGTGGCTTCGCACTATTGAGGTTCCCTCAAAGGGTCTGAAGCTAACATTCCTTTTCTTAATACTTATTGAGTGGGAATACTTCTTTCTTGCATAGATAGGATCTTCAATCCTTCTTGCATTCTTTCAACCTTGACAACTAATTCTCTTTCCTTATGTCCCTCTTGCATTGTTACTTTGTTCTGTTTCTTCGACTTATCCTATCGTTCTTCTTTTAGTCGATCTATTTTTCTAGCTATGAAATCCCTTAGTTCTTGCTTTTTCTTTTCTGTGGCATCTTCCTCTACTTTCCTTCTGATTTGATCTTTCTCAATACAAGCCTTACCTAGCAAAAGTGGGAAAAGGGCGTTGTCCCCAACAAACTTAATGACTTCAAATTCTTCTTTAGTTGATGTTCCATGAACAATAATAGGTACATTAGTAACTCTTCCACATATATTTATCATCTTACCCTTAAAAAATCCTATCCTTCTGAATGAAGGTACCACAATAGGCTTTCCCAAAATTTCCCAAGTGTCTTCTGTCATAATATTCACTTGTGTTTCTTCATCCATGACACAGTCTATGTCAAAGTCTTCTATTCTTGCATTTATGCGTTGTTTTACTTTTAGGATCTCTAGTAAACTGACATCTTTGTGAACATCTATCATTTCTTTCAACTGTACTAATGTAGTCTGAACTTCCTCTAGCATTTTTTATTTATGACTTTATAACATGCTCTAGTCTCTTGACTTTATTCATAGTTTTCTTGTCTTATGTTCATCCTTTCAAATTTAGCAATTATCCTTGGACAATCCTCAACCTCATGACCAACAATATTACAACAAAGGTAAATAGGACCTGCGCCAGGGAATTCCTTAGCAAGATGTCCTAGCCTTCTGCAGTTATAACACAAAGTTAATCCTCTTTTTATTTTAAATGTTCCCTAACCTCTTCTGTACTGCGCACTAGGATCATAGTGTTGGACGTGCAATCTGCAAAAAGAAGTTCTAGGTTCCTGTTATCATTGAAATTTCATCCGCAAATGGTTAGAAGAATCCAACATCGTCAAACAATTATGAGGTCACCCATGGACCAAAATCACCACAAAATAATTTCCAAAGGGTCAAAAACTATACAACCAGTGACAAAAATTAAAGTGCACTATCACTACATAGGGCGCACGTGCACATGCACAAAACAGAAATGCAGGAAAAGTGCACATGCGCTCGATGCGCGATTGTGGTCGCTAATAGCCATGCACATCTGAGAACGACGCATTTATGAGAGTGGTTGATCTCCCACCCACTTCTGGTTCAGCTTCCAAGTTGATTTGACACTCAAATATGGATTGTATCCGACTGGGTGGATGGTCAAAGACCTAAAAATGCCCTAATTAGCCTCTTTTCACACTACAAGCTGGTTGCACAATACCTCAAAGAGATGCTATAAAACAAGGCCATGGGTGCACTTCATTCTTAAGTAATTTCAATAGCAAAGTTATGTTGCTGCTATTCTCTTGAGGAATCCTCTATTCTCATCAAGAGTATACTAGCACCATTACATTGGGCAATCCATCTCACCCCTTGAGTGGATTAGCAAGGAATTCTTTCACCATTTTCATTCAAAGTTGTAAAAAGATCTTATTTGTGCAGGTCCAAGAGCCCTCCCTTGGAGGAAGAAGGGATTCATACTCCTCTTTTTTCTTGGTGTTTTCTTTCATTGATATAAACCTTACCATTGGTGACATGAGTCTTATTGTTTCTTTTGTTCTTATGTCCCTATGCTCACTAGTTTGGTTGTTATTTTATTTCTTAGTTTAATTCTTAGTTGTTCTTTTATATTTCTTTCTCTAACCCTTTTCCTTACAGCTGTCCTGCTTAGCAAACCCAACTAAGCTTGCAAGCACCTCTGTTTTTCTCATCTAGGTTGCAAAAGAGGCGCAACAGATTGGCGACTCCATTGGGGAAAGGTATCAATTTCATACCCCATTTGGGTTTTTATAGCTCTTCTTTTGGTTTAGTTAACCTGCAGGTGCATTAACCGGATACCTCTTGTCCAGTCACTTTGGCAGAAAATACAAATGAGGTGGCAATGTGGGCCCTACTACTATATATAGGCATTTCTGCCAAACTTCCAATCACCATTCTCAGAGCTCCGAGTGTCCGTTTTTTGATCCGTCTTCAGCCACAGAATCAACATCCTATCATCTACATCAAAATAGTCCCCAGACTAGTTTTTATCCTTAGCCCCCGGGGTGCCATTTTTTCATACCCCATCCAGGTACACAAGCTCATGTTCAAAATTATCAAATAAATTCTTGTATGTTCGATTCTCTTTAGATATTGTTCACGTCAGGTATTTGGTTTTCATGTGTGTAGGTACTTGGGCATCATACATCAATGCAACCCCTTCAGGTATATAATCAAAATTGGCATGTAATCATTCCCTCTGAATCTCAGTTGCATCTCCAGTCACACCCTCTGACATTTGCCTCTAGGATCCCCATCTCCGGCTCTGCAATACCAACACCTCCATTGCATCTTAGGTACTGTCACCCGGTAGCAGTCTCCCCCACATGAGTTGTCTCATTCATAGCACCTTTTTGCAGTTTGACACTCATGCTATTTTTTTCAACCCTTTAGGGATGGGAGTCCCGATAGTCTTACATCATGTCACAAATCAACCGCATAATCCTTCTCCTCATTTTGATAGCTTTCCCACTGGACTCCCAGATTATCTCTTCAAGGTTCTATTTTGACTACACCTCCACAGTATCATGAACTCTCCATTTCATCCACAAATGATTTTGCCCCTCTACAAATTTCCCTTCATTTCACCTACCTCATATAGAAACCCACCCATGGGGCCCCCACCCTCCACTAGTTCTCCAATAAAATTACGCCCTAACCGACCCAACCATATTACATTGGGGCACCCGTTTCTGTATTTGTACACTCATCCCAAATTATTCTTTATTTATTTGGTACATTGTAAAAATCCTTTGTTTCCAGCATTTACATATCATTTTGTCGTCACCTTTGATGACATTCTTCCCTTTTTTGGCAAAAGCAACCCATGTCGCCCTTGGTTGGGGCACTCCCTATCATCTACCCCTGTTAACATCATCCATATACTCTGAGTATCCCACAGGCCACTTACCTCTACCCTCTGAGTTTGTTCACTTTGTCCCGCCTCTGGCACAACTTATCCCCTGTCTTGTTGTCCCCCTGACACTCTACCTAGTTGAACGGTTGCGGCCACTTATACCTCACACATACCCCAACCAAGGGCAGTCTTGAGTCTCCATACATCTTGATTTCATTCATATACCTCCTCAGTTCCTAACCTCACCTAGTAGATTTCATGAAGCTCTTTGCTTCTCGGAGTCGTGTCCCCCTTTTTGTCGACATCAACACAATTTCCATAAGGGAGAGAGTATCTTGACTTCATTACCTTTCCAATGAGAGGTTTCATATGACACAGGGAGAACCACAATTTCTCCCTATTGTTGTTGACCCCCATAACATTCGACTTCAACACTTTCTCATGTTATAGTGGGTCTTACTTTGCGACTATTGCAGTTATCTCTTATATTTTTCGAAAATCTATGAACTTGGCTGGGCTATCAATGCCTATAGAATCCGTGATATTTATTACAGATGTCACTACCTACTATTCAGAGTCTGTTCCTCCACATAATTGTCTTCTACCTTTATCACGACCACCCCCAAGGGTGCTACAGTTGTCTACATCAACACACCATTCCTTTTTGAGTTACATGACACGAGCATGGGGTATGCCCACTTCGTTTGTACATAGTTTATTTTTGCACACCTTATGGAAGGTTGGGTTCTACAGATTCCCTTCTCCCTCCAACGGGTAACTCTTGACAATCCCACTATCGCTCTCTCTTACAATGACACTCTTAGTAGAAGAAACATTGATGAATTTCATCTATACGTATGCTCCTAACCTCATCCATCAGGGGGCATCTATTATCATTGAAATTTCATCCGCAAATCGTTACAAGAATCGAGCATCATCAAACAGTTATGAGGTCACCCATGGACCAAAATTACCACAAAATCATTTCCAAAGGGTTAAAAACTATACAACCAGTGACAAAAATTAAAGTGCGCTATCACTACATAGGGTGCGCGCGCACATGTGCAAAATAGAAACACAGGAAAAGCACACACACGCCCGATGTGCGACTATTGTCGCTAAAAGTCATGCACATCTGAGAACGATGCATTTATGAGAGTGGTCAGCCTCCCACCCACTTCTATTTCAGCTTCCAAGTCGATTTGACACTCAAATCTGGATTGGATCCGACTGGGTGGCTAGTCAAAGACCTAAAAATGCCCTAATTAGCCTCTATTCACACTACAAGTTGGTTGCACAATACCTCAAAGAGGTGCTATAAAACAAGGCCATGGGTGCACTTCATTCTTAAGGAATTTCATTAGCAAAGCTATGTTGCTCCTATTCTCTTGAGGAATCCTCTATTCTCATCAAGAGTATACTAGCACCATTACATTGGGCAATCCATCTCACCCCTTGAGTGGCTTAGCAAGGAATTCTTTCACCATTTTCATTCAAAGTTGTAAGAAGAGCTTATTCATGGGGGTCCAAGAGCCCTCCCTTGGAGGAAGAAGGAACTCATAGTCCTCTTTCCTCTTGGTGTTTTCTTTCACTAATATAAACCTTACCATTGGTGACATGACTCTTATTGTTTCTTTTGTTCTTATGTCTCTATGCTCACTAGTTTAGTTATTATTTTATTTCTTAGTTTATTTCTTAGTTGTTCTTTTATATTTCTTTCTCTAACCCTTTTCCTTATAGTTGTCCTGCTTAGCAAACCCAACTAAGCTTGCAAGCACCTTTGTTTTGCTCATCTAGGTGGCAAAAGAGGCGCAACAGTTCCTGCATCCACTTATTAGTCCAAAAACTCTTTCTATGCATAGGAATAACATATATTTCTTCATTTCCAATAAATTTACTCAAATCAACTCTTTCTTTCAACTATGCCCTAGCCTTCAAACTAGGACATAATCTATTAAACATACTTAAGTTCATGCTTTCGAAACAAAAATTTGCACGTATCTTACTCTTCTCAAAGAACAAATCTTTACCTCTTTTCTTTAGATCGGATTTATTTATTAGCACAAAGTTTCACAATTCAAGTAGAGTACTATGCACTTCAGCAGTAGATCAATGCAGATAGCTTCTCTTTTCTTTAATTCAGTTCCCAACAATCACAGTTTTAGGTCGCGACAATGGAACCATTTGTTGGCACAGGGGTGGACCCAGGGTTCAATGCTTAACAACACACCAAAAAAAACCCAACTACCTACCCTTTTGGCAACACCTACGAAGCAGGTGAGGTCTCACCCGAGGTAGAAGAAGGGGGGGTTACATGACACAAATGTCTGTAACCAAGATGGGACACAAATCTATGATAACAACACTTCACAGAGTATTCTATTAACACTTAGAAGATAACATGAATTAGTTTCTTAGCTTGATCAACACCACAAGACTTAGTCAAATATAGATCGTCGTAGTAATAACAAATGATAAAATAATTTGAGCACATAACACTTAGCATTATAAGTTAGATCTAACATTCATTCATCCTTAACACAAGTAAAGAACTTAAGCAACAACAGATCTATATATCATACATAATAATCAAAGCACTGAGTAGATTCATAACATAAACAACATAGCACAAAGCAAACCAAAAACACAAGATATACGTGGTTCACCCCAGTTTGGGGCTCTGTCCACCAACCGCTTCTCCTTCTTTATTATGTGCTCGAATATTACATTCATTTACTCCTATTCACTAAGCCATAGAGTCAATCTTTGCACCAGACAGGAGATCTGCGCACTGAGCACCAGATCCTCCTTCTAGAACTAGTTCAGGGCACAGCCCCAACCCTCTATTGAGCACAAAGCCTTAACACATTACATTATGTTTCACAAAGCAACTCCAACTACTTGCACTTAGCTCTCAAGACTTCTACTTCTACCATACATTCTTACTTATTTATACTTTTACAATCCCTTACAATAATGACTAAACATGGGAGAACCCATGGGTCGACATCCCATAAACCCATTACAAAAATGCCAAAGAACCCCTTACTAGGTCCACATAGCCCGCAAAATAAGTGAGATCCTCAATCTCAACTCCTCCTAGAAACTCCTTCTTCGAACAATGTGTCGAAGTCCAAAAGTGGGTGAACTCTGACCAAGGTTTCCACAAAACTTGGTCGAGGGCCAACATTCTCTCTTCTTCTGTCAACCTTAAATCTTCTCTATCACAACTCCATCCTCTTTTTCTCATTAATAGCTTTCAAATGATGGTAAATCCACTTAGAATTGAGATCTAGAATGAAAGGTATGACCTTCAAAATTTCTTGGGTTTACATAGGAAACATCTCTCTTACTACCACGTGGCATCCACTTGACGTGTCATTGACTTTTCTAACAAATGTAGCGACACCCTAGTCCTATCATGGCACTAGCCTAGCCCATCATGGTGGAATGTTAGTCCATAAAGGATTATATCCATCATCGCTCAAACCTTCTTTTGACTTCCTCTCATGGGTGGTGAACTCATGGAATCATAATTTTGTAGCTCCCTTTCATCTGTGCACCCAATAAGTCTCGTTACTTAGCCATTTTTCATCTTCACAGACTCGTTCAATCATTCTTCCATCTACATGGGTTCACAGGCTCTCGGACTCATGAAGGAATATGTCTTCCTTTCATAAGTCCACCCGAAAAGTCTCAACACTTATATTATTTTTCTTTCTATGCAGACTCATGGACTCATGGACTCGCAGAATCACGAATGCTTAATTCTTCCCTTTAGAAGTCCATTCAAAGAGTCTCAACACTTAGTTGATTTTCCATCTACAAAGACTCGTGGACATACAATTTGGTACCTCTTCTCCATAATTTTGTCTGAGAAGTATCAACACTTAGATTATTTTGTGAGTTTGTCAGGTTTGCAGGTTGGTGGACTCACAGACCCATTCACCTCACCTTTCCAATCCTTAAACTTGACATGGACCCACTCCTTAATATCTAGACCAAATACAGGCCTCCACATGGCTTCCTCGTACATGTAGGCTCGTGACATCAACATCATGTTAGGATGATGTCATTCCTTCTCTAATTAACGTCTAAGGGCTTCCACATCAATCAACAACCAATCTCACATACCAGATGTACTTCGATCAATGGTCAATATCCTTCATACTTTTGGTCTTTGTTGATGCAAATACTTCTAGTCTTTGTTATCCACATACAGCGGAAATATTAATTGGAAACATTCAGATTATTTTCCCTTATCTTGGATAACTATATAGGTTAGTTAATGAGGGGGGTTTGGTAGTTGAACAACTAACCACCCCAATGAATGGAAGTATGGAGGGTTGACAGAAGGGATAGGAAGTAGTCAGCTAGAGGACAGTAGGAAATATCACCACGGATACCCAGGATTGACCCATGAGTTTCCTTCTGACAAAAGAAACCAAAGGACAGGTCATGAACCTGTCGAAGTCATGTGTGCAACCTGCATATGGAGAGGATTGAGAAAGCAAAAAAAGGGGAGTTCGGGGCCTCTGAGGAAGATAACAAGGGAAAGGAATGCATGAGTGCATGCAATATAAGAATCAAAGAACTCATAGAAGAGTTTGGAGCTGGAGCATAGAAGACCCAAAAAACCTAGCCTGAGCTAAGAAGGTCATGAGCTTGATGTTGGAAAGGAATCTGATAAACCTCAAAGAGGCCTAGGATAGGTGGGTGTAAGGAAAATATCTACCTAGAGTACAGTGAAGGAGAGTAACCTTTAAATATTATTGAGAACCTGAGAGATCTTTCCTAATGATATCATGGCTTGGAAAGGGAGTGGTTTGAATGCTAAGAGTGAAAGCATCTAAGCCTATAGTTGGGTGGAAAGTTGAACACCCATAGTCAGTTAGTCAACTATCAACTGTAATAGGCAATTATTTCATATAAT
>SNQJ01S0138272.1:4186-19521 GCA_010110895.2 Picea sitchensis | reverse complement strand
AATAGACCATAATAATAATAGTAGTAAATTGTAACTAAAAATAAACCTAGAATATGAGAGAGAGAGAGAGAGAGTACCAAACATGAGGATGATTCCTAAAGGTTGGGTGAAAATAAAGGAGTATGTCCAACTATCCCCAAATAACTATGAACAGTGATGGGGGTATATGTTTACCTAATGCTAAGTAGTGCAATTGGGATTGAGTTGGGAGGGACATAATTGGTCCTATAAGCTATTTTTCTTCACCCTAGTGTAATATTAACATATCATAGGGGTGGTATTTCACATTGGATACCTATGATTGGGTGGAAAGTTTATTTTACATAGTCAATTTCTTGTAAAATTTGTTTTCACAGATAAATATCTTCATCTTTTTATGAATATGAAAAGATTGGGTTAATCTCTAATTATTCTTGTCCTTGAACTGTTTTTTTGGATGGTTTATTTCTATACCAAATAAGTATTTCATCATTGTTTATGAATATGAAAAATATAAATTTGTGTTACTACCCTAGATATAAATTATGTTTTTTCTTCATTTCTCACATGTGATTGGTTAATTATGCATTTGGTTACTATATTGTGATGAATTTATTCATCTCTTATTAGTATTTTTATTGCATTCATTCTTTATTTGAGGGATGCATGTGTATCATTGTTCTACACTATAACACTCTAATGTGTATTTATTAGGATCCTCTCTAGGGGTGTAATAGGGGCATATGGGTGCATTAGAGATATAAGTAGGATAAATATGGTGGCCATTTAATGTAATTTGGCCTAGGTCCACAATGTTAGGCATCATTAAATAAGGATTGAATAGGTAGTTCATGATTTAATAAATGTAATGGGTCCTCATTCAGGAAGGCTCACTAAGTAGTTATCATTTGGTAGATATAAATAATGATGAACTCCTACCTATTGATCATGTATGAGAATATTGTTGTATTGGATATTATTTCATTGGGAGTCTACCCCCTCAAATAAGAAAGGGAATAGGAGTTGATCCTTCTATAAAAGGATCAATGTACTAAGATGTTGGCCCACCTCAAGGGTATTTTGATATATAAAGTATAAAATAATTTGTTACTTATTATTGTACATCTTATGTGTTATTACATTTTCATATCTAAGGTATACTACAATTGGTAATAGAGCACTTTCTAGGGCATAGTTAGAAAACAAATTAATATTTCTTTCTTGCAGGTTTGGAGTTGTGGCATTCAAAATAGTTTTTTATCATTTTCCTATAAAATTTATAGAAAATAAATGTATATCTATATTCTCCTCACAAAAATACATGATTTCAAAAAAGAAAAAAATTTCTCAAATCAAAACTATTTGGAAGAAGAACAAATTGCAATTTGGAATTTGTACTTTTTTAGGGCTTTCGAGGTGATAGTAATGGGTATTGAAAATAAAATATATTTTGATAGAGAATCTATATTGTAGCCACAAAAAATCCATTTTATAGGGAAATTTTGGGGATTTTATTCGGTATATTATATGATATACTTATGATAAATATTCAATATGCTATAGCCCTTGCAAATTTCCATCCCCAAACCCTAATTGAACTAAATAATGGCCATATTGAGAAAGCTTTAGGAGGAATGGAACCAAGGATGGAAAAAAATGATAGAAGGATGTAAACATAATCAAGATACAACAAACGAAAAAAAGTAACTATGTAAAAAACTTGAGAAAATATTGGATGGTAGCATCATCAACCAAGAGTATAGTCATGTCATCAACAAGGAGTATACATAGGAAATATCTACTTGGTGTGATTTAGAAGAATTTTGTGAATAATGTTATCTATATAGTTTCCATTTATAGGATGAAAATTGCTTCCACCTTCTCTTTCATGAATCTTCGTTACCATATGAAGAGAACAACAATGAGTAAAGTAGAAGTTGGTGGTGCCTACCAATTTCTGGTATATTACTTCTTCAATTATAGAGTTACTTTTACAACCCTGCTTTTAGAGCTATATGGAGAATTATTTTCTCTAAATGGTTCTATTTATTTGGATCCACATGACCATGGTGGGAATTTAGAGCACAATTCTCAATTATTTTTCAATCTTAGGTGTCATGAGATGGGAGTAAGCATGAGCACCTATACATGGGACCCAAGTTTATGGATGTGATTCTTGGACTATTTTAGAATTGAGGCCAATAGTTGTAAATGGGACCTTCGTTCCTTAGACTAATTTAGTATTATGTTTATAAATATTACATGGGACCCTGGATATGAACGCATATCATATTTACAATTGTTGAGGACAATGTTTCTCAAAATGAGATGGAATGTTGGGATCCTCCCTAGGGGTGTAATAGGGACCTATGTGCCCATTAGAGATAAGAGTAGGATAAATATGGTGGATATTTAATGTAATGGAGACTAGTCGCACAATGTTATGTATCATTAAATAAAGCCCCAATAGGTATTTAGAATTTAAAGAATGTAATTTGGCCACATTAAAGAAGACCAAACATGTAGTTAGAATTTGGTAACTATAAACAAGGATGGAGTCCTCTTTATTAATCATGTGTGAGAATATTTTTCTAATGGAGATTATCTCATAGTGATGTTTTCCCCTAGAAGAGGCAAGTGAATGGGTGTTGATCATTCCATAAAGGAATCATTGTAAGGTTTTTCCCTACCTTAAGGTTTCTTTGATATATAAAGTGTTGAAGCATTTCTTTCCCATTATTGTGCATCTTATGTGTGATTGAAATTTTAGATTAAGGTACACTATAGCTTCCATGGATTAATGGGTAATTGTTGTAATCTATGATATTACACAATATAGGTTACCAGTAGTGCAGTCACATACCCATAATATACAACAAGTATTATACAAGTAATATACAAACATGCATACATAGAAACAGGAAGATGAGAAAAATAGCAGTGGAACCAAAAACAAGTAGTTTTTATTATATCTAATTAATAACAACCATTTACATAAAGGACTCGTTCCTATTTAGAAATTTTCATCAGTGTGAGGAAGTTGCAACTATCATAACTACCTTGGTCGATAGACTTGACCTAGCGATTGGCCAACCTAACTATATGGGCAACTAAACTTCATAGTAAATAAAATATTTTACACTTGGTCAACTCATGGATCTAATTAAATAGTCAAATAGGCCCTCCAACATATCCACCAACCTCAAAGCCTTCTTCATCCCCAATAAGGGGGAGTTTGGAAAACATACAAAATTTCAAAATTTCACCCCAAAAACTACAACAAGTACACTTAGGGTTTATCCATTTCAATTTTGGATGTCTATGCTAATTCTTCTAGTATGATAGGTTGGCTGGTCGACACACTAGGGTTGAAAATTTTAAATCATGGTCTTGGAGGGGATGTTGGTAGTGTATGTTATGGGGTTGGTTCCTTAGAAACGTTTGCACAAGTTTTGTAAATATGTGGGGATATTTTCTACAATTAACCTTCAAAATATCTCTAGTCTTATAGTTCTTGTTCAACTATGATTCTCTTGTCAAATCACACCAAAATTAAATTCATAGAGTATGGGTTCTTTATCAACCATGTGGCAAGTTCAAACGAGGTAAAGATGCTAGTGGCCATCGTAGAAAATAGGATGCCATTAAAAAAATAATACGAATAAATGTTATTTTGAATGTACTCAGTGAATTTTACCCTATTACCACTCTTGTCACTTTCCCCCAAGAGCTTATGTGGGTTAGGAATTATTATTTTTTCCTATGATGTCTTTTGCACCACAATGCTCTATACAAGTCAATGTGTCACTTTCTATCCGACTGAAAACCTCCCTGACCAACTTGATCTTAGCTCTTTCTAACATGAGGTTTTAATATCTCCATTTACCATCTACCATGGCCCATTTATTGAAGTTTATCCAATGCTTCTCCCAATCAATCTCTTCCATTCTTGCTTGTCGAATGTTTCTCATGAGGGCATCCAACTCAAATGTTGGTTGTTTTTAAAACCTATTTTTTCTCAGGGGTTTGACCACTTTGGAATTGGTGCTTCCAAAGGTGGTATTGTCCCTCCCATATTAGGAATCATGGTTTCTTCAAGGTTTGATGGTGTACTAGTTATCTAAGCAATTTCTTAGTCAACTAGTGTGATAGGGTTCTGTAAAAATTACATAGGGCCTTTTTTAGATTGTATGCTCTGGGACATAAGAAATTTCAAGGAGGTTTGGGTAGGCTATGGCATTGTTTTCGTGCATGTTTTTCATTTAAATGGTGTACATTAATGTCATGTAGTAAGTGTCGTTTGTATGGTCTAAGTTAATTTCCTATTCATTCAACTGATTTGTAGTCGATTATTTTATCCCGGTTGATTGTTTTGTGGTCGACTGGTTTTTATTTTTGACCAACTTTTTGTTGTTTTATCCATTCATATTTTCATTTCCTAATGACTAGTGCACTCATATTTTTCCACTCTTCCTTATGATGCCACCAGTCAACTAGGACATACAATTGACTTGGATGGTTTCTATATTTGTCTTCCATTTCTCCTCATTATATCTATCTTGTAGATGTTCCTCTGATCTACTTTCTTCATTATTGCATCCATACTCTTTTCTCATATGATCCCAATTGACGGTCATAATCTATGAATGATTTTTCCTCTTACTAGTCTAGGTCGGTTAAGGATCATTATATAAATCCCTATATTTCAATGAATTTTCACCCGACTTTTTCCAAACTGATTGTTTTATTATGGATTTTATTTTAGGAATATACCTACCAAACAAGCTAGTTTTCAAGTAAATTCCCACCTAGTGGCACCCTTAAGGTTTTTCACCATTAGAATTATTATTATTTTTTTCTTTTTTCTTTTTTTCTTTCAAGAATATTCCCACCAACTGACTGGTTTTTAGATAGATTCCTACCCAGTGGCACCCCTAAGGGTTTTCTCCATTGGGTTTCTTTTGCGTTTTTTTTTTTCATTATTTTATAGATGGTACCACTTTAGGTAGGCACCATTGACTACCTTGTTGAGGAGCTTCCCTTGGAGATTTATTAATTGTACCACTCCAATTGACCATATATCTTCAACTACATATGGGACCAACTAGGTTGTCTCCAATTTTCTTGGTTTTCCTTTGATTATCCTATCATAGATAAGTAACAACTCTCCAATGTTTATTTCTTTATTATTTATATTCCAGTCATGCTATAATTTTTGTTTCTTCTTATGAACTTCATGATGATGGAGTGTGTTCATGAATTCTTCCTCAATCTTATTTAACTAATGTAATTTATTTTTCTTAGCTTTAGTTGAATCATACTGTAGTATTGAAGCTACTCTTTCTACATTATCTCTAAAGTGAAAAGGGACTACAATGTCTTTTCCATATACCAATTTGAAAGGTGTTTGGCCAATTGACCTCTTGTATGGATTTTTGTATGCCCATAAGACAATAGGTACCTTGTCATCACATTCATCTCTATTGACCCCACATATTTTTTTGATTCCTTTGTGTAGGATTTTTATTGAAAGACTCAAGTCCTCCATTTTCATGGGGATGATAGGGTGGGTTTTTTCGGTGGTTGATCAGAAATTATTCCAATAATATCGTTATGGTACCATTTACAAAGTGGTTTAATTTGTTTATTATTAGTGTCAATGGGCATCCAAATCTTGTGATGATATTCCCATAAATAAACTTTGCTACAACATATTTTTTATAGTTCTCAATTGTCTCTGCCTCTACCCACTTAGTGAGTTATTCTAGTACTATTATAATATACCTAGCCCTTTTCCTTCTCCTTCTCTTTGGGAAAGTCCCTACAAACTCAATGGACCAAATTTCAAATTTGAGGCTTGGATTTACCAAATGTAAGGGAATTTCATCTTTTCATAGTGGTCAACCCATCCTCTAGAACTTGTCACATTTTTTTACCTATTCTCTGCATGAAAGTGCCCTCCTATAGGACCATCATGTTCATCTTAAATTATTTTTTCCATTTCATGGTCCAAGACACAGCTCTTTATTACATCATTTGGTCCTAACTTGTACATATATCCATTCATGAGTGTAAAGGGATCATATTTCATGGTAAGTACCTTGTTATTATTTTCTAGTAGAATTTCTAGTGCCTTTCCTTGTTGAAGAAATTGGACAATTTCTTCCAATTCTTTAGGTGTAGCCTTAACTAAGGATAGGTGAGAATATGGTAGATCATCATAAATTCTTGTTTCCTCTTCACCTATCTCTACTCTTGGAAAGGTATTTTGACCTACATTATTCTTCACTGGTTGAACAATCACCTAAAATCCAAACTATTGGAATAATAGAAGCCACCTACAAACCCTTCTTTGGTGAAATAGCGTTTTGACCAAGTATTTTAGTGCTTGATGGTTGGTGTAAAATAAAAAAGGGTTAGATAACAAGTAATGTCTAAATATCTACAAGGAAAAAATCATTTCAATACATTCTCATTCTGCATTCAAATAATGTATTTATACATTATTTAATTTTTGACTACCATACAACCATCTCATCAACAGGTTGGGAAAGGACTGCTCCAATTATGACATTAGATGCATTAACATGCATGTGGAATATTTTCGACCAAATGGGTAATCATTTTTTTTTATGGCTGGCAGAATTAGCAATTAGTTGGGCATGTACTCACGTTACATGTGGTTGTGTTATCCAACTGCTACCACTATAACCTCCAAGTGTGGATAGCATCCCCATGTGTTACACACTAGATTAGTCGGGGGGAGTCGAACTTGAGACCTCTTTGGAACTTCATTTTCATGGCACTTGCCAATTGAGCTGCTCCCTTGGGGGCAAAGGTATGTGGGCTTGGCCTAGTTAAGCTTTGTTTCGTGACTAGACCATCTCCTTGCTCGGGTTTGAGCACAAGACCTGACCTTTGTTGCAAGAACGACTTTACCATCCATCCCCCTCTGCCGACCTTACCAGTTGGGTAATCTTAATATGGGAGCTTCGACCAATTTTATTTAGTATCTTGAATGAATCATTACAGTATACACTCCATACAAATTATATATCATTCTTGAGTAACTCATCCATAGGGAATGTGATATGTCAATAATGTCCTATGATTTTTTGGTATTATCCCATATGTCCCAAAAATATTTTGATATGTTTAGAATTGATAAGGGGTTTTAAGTCGAGTATTTCTTTAATCTTTTCCATGTTGACTTTGATTCTATCTTTGAAAACAACATGACCTAACAATATACAAATGAATGTTGCAAATATGAATTTATTTATATTTAGATAAATATGTATTTGATGACATATTTCCAACGTCATTCTTGGCCAATGTATATGGTTTTTTTAGTAAATTATATACTGTCCAGTCATCAAAGTAGACTACCATGGTTTTGTATATGTACTCTTAAAATATCTCAACTATTATCCTAGAAAATATAGCAGAGGCATTTTTCAGTCCCAATGGCATTACTGTGTATGAAAAGGATCTAAATCTAAACACAAATGTTTTCTTATATTGGTCTTCCATAGAAATTGGCACTTGGTTGTAGCCCAAAATCCATCTACAAAAGGGGTTAGAAAATGATCAATAAGTGTAAATTTAATCAACCCTATGAAGTCAATGTAGATTCTATTTTCTGAGGATTGTGTTTTCTTGGTTGTGCTACCATCAGGATAACCCATTTTGACATGTCAATAGGGGAAAATATTCCTATTGATAGCAATGCTTCAATTTATTTTTTGCATAATTTATTTAAACAATTTTACCAACTTAATGAGAACTCTACATAGTTCTTGTTTTTTATGGGTCTGCACATTTTTTACCTTGCTTTTTTATGGGTATCCACATTTTTTAAATTCTTATTTTTTCAACTATTTTCAAATTTTTCTACATCGTTTTTTTTTTCAATGGTGTTTTTAATCATTTTTTCATGGTTTTTTCAATGTTAAAAATGTTATATACCATTTGATTTTATGAAATCAATTTTTTTTATATAATTTTATCTCTTTAATTAATTCATGGTGCCATACTTTTTAAATATAGTGTTAAATATTATTTTTAACACATTTTTTTTACCTTTACTTCAATACATAGGAAATAATTGTATCTAAATAACCCTATTTTTAAATATTTAGCAAAAAAATACACATTTTAAAGCCATATATAATAAAAAAACATATCATTTTTGAAGCTATCCGCTTAAAATAAAATGTCAAATAAAGCATTTTTATGGACATAATTGAACAAAAAAAGTGAAAAAAAAAACATTTTTTTTTCTATATTTTTATACATTTGAAGCAAAAAAATGACAATATTTAATGCCATTTCCCCTAGTATATTGATTCACATACAAATAAAAGTAAAAGGAAAATAATAAAAAATATTCATCATAAAACAACAACAAATACATATTCATTATTATTTTAAAATTTGAAAGTCAAAACATTACAATTATAGCTCATAAAAAATTTGCAAAATTGAGCATTGTTTTCAAGGGCATCTTAAAATTAATCAAGAATATCGTATATGCCAAATTCATCATTCTCAAGAGACACATCATAATTTTCTTGGACATCATTATGTGCTTCCATTATGTCATTTTTCTCTTCTATTAGGTCTTTGATATCCACAAGTTCTCCAAAGTGATCATTTCCAATCAATCCTCCTTATGGTACTTGAGCTTCCTTTGACATTTTTTCCACGTTTGATTCATTAAAATCTCCTTTCCTCAAGACAAATTCTTGCATTTCATCTGGAAGAGATGGAATAGAATTAATTCTCAATGAAATTGCACTATAGTGGGTCACTTTCAATGGCTATGCAATTTCTTCCTTTTTGTAAGCAACACTCTAGTGTTATACCTAATCACCAAATACAAAATAAATAATTAAGTTAAATAATGTAAAGAAAACATAAATTACAAATAATAAAGATTGAAGTATGATTTCACAAGTGTTATATCATGAGTCTTACCTGAACCCGAGAATAAATCCAAAACCCATTATCCATCATTTTAAAATGTATCTATAAGATAATTAATTAGTATTTGTGGCTTTTGATAAATGTTAACAGTCTCTCCTTTCAAATATTTTTCCTCATCTGTTAGCTTTCTAACCATAGCATTGTAAACCAATAAACCATTGTGCTTCCCTCCATCCTTTACATTGAAAAGAATATAATCATAATAATCATCTATGAAAATGGTTCTCTATTGGAGCTATGAATATTAGGCTTGTGCTTGTAACATAAATAAGTGAAAATTCAATTAAATTGTGAATTAATAAAATTTATTTCTAATCTTAATTGCTAAACATACACTTTCAATATCTTAATAATAAAGATGCATCCTTGTCTTTCCTTTTCCCTTGAATCTTGATTTAACTAATCCTTGTTGTTTGTCTGAATGAAAAACTAGAAATCTCTAAAATAGTGATGTTATGACTTCCATAAATACCATAGCCACTTTATTGAAAGATTTTTAAGTATGAGGCTCACTCTCATATCCAAAGATTTGGATATTACAACCATGAGGGATATCCGCAATAACTAGGGAGTATTTGTTTTTAGGAACAATATTTGCAATTTTTTCACAATTACCTAATATTACTTTATATTGAATAGTTTCAAGACCATTCAAAATGTAGTGATCAAGGGTGTCATTAAGTTCAACATTTTGAGCATGTATCCTTATTTCTCTTTTAAAATTGGTTTTTTGAATAAAAAAATTTAAGGTTCCAAGTACTCCATCTGCACACTTCTTTGGCATCCTTAATGAAACAAAGAAACATATAGCTATATATCTGTTAGCACTGAAAGTCACACTTTGATTGCTAAAGTGTAAGCTCAGTACCCAACAGTAGGTTTTTAAGGTAAGATTTAAAATAAAGTGTCAAATGGATAAAACTCAGCCCAACAATGTAAATCACATAAAGTTCTAGATAAGATGCATCAGCAAATGAGGTCTTGTCTAACTTAGATCAAAGTTTTATAGAGTATGGTGGGTAGACGGAAGACTTTAGTGAGAAAGATGAAGTAAGTATACTATTAGCATCAAGCATTACTAGTAGACCAATGAATAAAAAGATTTAGACACAAGAACTTCTTTAATCAAATATTAAACTCTGAGAACAAATATAACAACATCACAATCAAACCTCTATTGTAATACAACTATAAAATATAAATTGAAACATTCAATGACACTAAATTCATAGTAAGAGAGAAGAAATATGGAAGGAAAGAAGCTGACTTATATTCAACAAAAAATCTCAAATCGGATACATAAAAATCCAGGGTTGGCTTTGTTACATCAATACATTACAAAAAGAGTCTCATACACACCATTCAAAAATTTACAATGACTTCTAATTCCTATATTATAGCCTCGGCTGTGAATGACAACTGCACAATTTGAACTCCATCCTCTAGCATAGGATTCCCACATCATGAAGCTAGAATAACTACAGTTGTTCAACAAAAATAACTAACTGCTAAAAACTAGGCTTAATGCTGGAAACTACCCTACCATATTTAATAGGCTTGATGAAGTGTCTCTTGAGCGCATCTTCTTCTGTCAGGTATCCCTCTAGCTTTTAAATCTTTTTAGAAGCTTCCACATACTCCCCTAGCCATCCGGTAACCGTTGATCCTCTTGAAATCTTCAAAATAGGAGTTCACAACAAACTATGTAGCGCTAATTGTATCAGCCAGTTCACAGTGAAGTTCACAGTGAATGACTGCATAAGCCAAATTGCAGTGCCAGGTGCTATGAACTCTCCTATATCTTCTTAATATCTCTATTGGAGCCCCAAAACACCCAAAAAMCCATTTTCAGAGCTAGAGATGTTGTAAAAAAACTCATTATCTGGTGTATGAGTGAAAAACTTAATCATAGGCATCATACTTCACCAAAATATCAAAAATGCAAGAAACARACACTATCTAAAACTAATTTTTTTTTAAGGCATTTCATATTTTTTACTTTCTGAGTTTGGAACTCCTTCTTGTGGAAACCTGGGCCAACACATCCAAATTCCTCTTGGCTAGCTCTTCCCTGAAAGGTTTCAGCTCCATATTTAACCCCCTAATCTAGCTCTGGTAGGCTATATTATGTTTGTACAAGTTCTTAAGTTGCATGTGGAGAGTTCTAAATATTTAAGCGATGAACTTGGCATTTACAAGGATCCCACGATACATATCCATGAGATCACTTAGCTTCTTCTTTTCAACTAAATCCTCCCTTTTTAATTTAGCAATTTCAACTGTAGCCTCTTTAAGATGTTTGTTCATCCTTTTAAATGTAGGGTTTTCTAGAGGAGTAGTTATGTCTATAAAATCGATGTGCTCCTCAATATGTACAATTTTACCTTTACCTTTTATCTTGATTGGATCTTCCACTGTGTCATATTTCACAATTCTTTCCTACTTTGTTGATGATCTAGTGAAAGGTCTCCTAGCGTTAGCTTTATCTGCAAAATATGTTGAAGAGAAAAGTAACCTCCTTCAACTCATGAATTCAATGATGGTAATGAATGCATGATGTACTTTGGATGCAATGTGAACTCTCTAGTGAGTTGGCAACATACATATCCAACGTGATTTGACATCCTAACAGGTAACAGTGACACAAAGGAGGGATATGAGTACAACATGGAGGAGGTGACATGTCAGGGTGATAATGGAGAAATAAAAGATGCAATGGATGAAATTTTGTCCAATTTATCATGATAATCAAAATATAACCCAAGGACTATAGACCAAAACCAACACTAACTTTAGTTATTTGTGTCAAGAATGAAAAATGACTATAGGAAAAGGACAAAACCTAAAATTTAAACAACACTTATGAATCAAAATCAAAGACTAAAGGATTTTTTTTTTTACCCGAGCAATTCTATGTGATAAAAATATCTATAACTAATAAAATAGAAAGAAATTAACCTACAAACGAATATTAATATGAATGTAATAAATCAACATACATTTTTGAATGAAACAAAAAATTGTTTCAATGTTGTTGTAGAGCTTGAATCTAGGTAGTTGAGTCTAACATCATCCCAAATCATTTCATTCAACATATTAACCATTTCCTCTTGTATTCTCATAAACACCTTGTGGCCAAATACAAATAAATAAATAATGTTATAATGATATATACAAAAAATTAATTGGAACATTGATATGTTAAAATAAAAAAATTAATTATCTAGTCCTAACATAAATAAGAAATAACTCAAAAATTTTACTTTTTAAATTCATCACACATTTTTTCCATTTATAATTCACCCGGCCTTACATGTGATAATATAGCTATAATAAGTGTCTAATACTTCACTCCTTGTATCGTTATTCAAGGTTTTATAGTGATATATTATGGTAGATTCTTGATTTCAGGACTTGTCTTACTTGTGATACATATTAAGGGTTTAGCCTTCTTAACCTTCTAATTTTTTATACCAATATTTTCCCATAGGATAAAGATCTCATCTACCAAATCCCATACATGTCCAGTTCTAAATATCAATTGAAAATAGATATCCACAGCTCTGAATGCATCACTCCCTTTGCGATTGTTTCTTGTACATTTTCCATATCAATTGGGAAGCCTATTTCCATACAACATTGCTTTTTAAACTTTGCATAAACATTTGATCTATCCCCACCACATATTTCAAAAAAAACATTATGGATAAATATCACCCTTTGAATGAAATTCATGGACATCTTGTACTCATTATCTATGTTATGATCCCATGCCAATAACTTTTCTTTTGCATCTGTTAAATCAACATAAATTATACATTTGATTGTCTCAAAAAGAGGATTATTGGGATAGTCTTACATCAATTCTCTTCTAGCCTTTGTAGAATGATTTCCTCCAATCACTTAATATTTATAGTCAAAACATTTTGATCTATCAAATTCATCCCTACTAGGATCTTCCATTGAATAAAAAATAACTAGAGAATCAACCACATGTGGACATGGATTGTACATAATCAATGCTTTCAAGTTGTGAATATGTAAGTGATGCGGTTTTCTAATTTCATTTTTTTCTTTCCCTTTTGTGGGTTCATAATGTTTCTTCACATTCAACTGAAATGTATGGACATCATCAACTAAGTTGGTCCTCCTCAATCAATTTTGAATGGCATTTTGTGTTGTTTTCATAATACCATCTTCTAGATAAGCACCTGGTGTTATTATTATCTGCTACCTTTAGGACTTTCATTATGATATTCATAGTTAACCATGACTTCTTCATCATCAACACCATTTGATTTCCTCCTCTTATGATTTAAATGGGCTTCATCTAAATCAACTATATCCTCATAATCAATAGGATTGGAATCATCCTTGGGCATCTTTTTTTCTCATTTCTCTTATTTATTCTTCTTGTGAGAAGGATTCATAACCTCATTGGCACTAATCTCAGTAACATTTTCATTTGGTGTTTCCATATCTTCAAATGTAACCCTTCTAGGCTTTATATAATGGGAACTTTTATTTCTTATTTCTTGTTCTTGTGTGTCTACTCTTGCAACTTCAACCTTTGTTACTCTTTGTTTATTTTTTCTATCTTCCTTTTCCTTATCGATATGAAAGGAATTGATGACTTCCATGATATTTTTATCTATAGAGTAAATCCCCACTAACATATTTGGAAGTCGCATATCAAAATCCTATAAAAATACAATATAACATTTTCGTGTTAAATAAGATTTAAAAATTACCATGATACCTATAATAATACATGATAAAAAAATAAGAATAAACAAAATTGCATTGCCTCTCTCAATGTCTTCAACGATAGATGCACATAATTCTATAAAACTTTCTTCCCTATTATAATTGCTCAATTTGAAACAATATCTAATCTTGATATAAGTCTTGGCTCATTTCACAAGTGCATAAAACATAAATATTGTTGGCACCAAACTTATATCTCTTAACAATCCAAGTGGTTGATAATTTCCTTGCACATGTTCAAACTCGACAAAATACAAATATCTATGCTTTCCATTGTTGCCTTATCTATCTTTTACAAACCAAGAATGTTCCATTATTTTTTCATCTTCGACATATTTCCACTCTCTAACATTCTTCATTGCTCTTGAGAGCTCAGGTGTTGGACCTTGAACAAATGTGTTATCAATTTGTTTCCTAGCATTCATGGAGACCCTAGCTATAGTTTTGGATGCCAGTATTGCAGGTCTTGATTTGGATACATTCTTAGATAATTTTTTTGATCCCATTTTCCTACATGAAAAATTAAGAAAATAAATTATGTCTTTATAATAATGATGGGAAAATGTTTACACTATAATAAAAAATAATAAAATCATCTACAATATTTGAATTTAAAAAAAAAATACTTGTCCCGTGGGGGTACTAGGTGCAATTCCCATCGTTGCCCCCTCCATGCAGGACCAAGTCTTGGACTAGGAGGGCGCTCGCAGTGATGTCGGGAATTCCCCCCACAACACTTTTAATGACATACAATAGACACAGGCTAGGGAGATGCATTTATGTCGAGGCGTCAACTATCTTTCAATCGGAGTTTCATGGGGGTGATGCCCGACATCATCTCTTGCACCTACGATAGTTGGGGGTGATGCCTGACATTTCCTATGGCGCCCCCGTAGGTCAATAGTTTCCCCCACATGGAGGGAAATCACCCCAACAACCCCCACAAGATAGAACTATAATAAAATTACTAAAAAAAAAATTGAAAAAAAAATTATAAAAAAATACACTAATTTTTTTTTTTTTTTTCTTCTTAAAATCCTAAAGCGTTTGCTAAAATTTCTTCCAAAAAGGTATAAAAATATTTAAAACTTGTGATTTCTTTAGAAAAAAATATAAACAATCTCATACACTTTAGGGTTTTCGATGATTTTCTCATAAAAAATATCATATAATTCAAAGTTTATCTTATATTTTTTTCTGGTAAATGGTAAGAATTAAAACAAATACTAACCTATGAAATGCTAGATTCTCCTTGAATGTATCCTTGATGCTTCTCCCTTATATATTTATCCAAACTATTTAGCGAATGTTTCTCAATATTTAACAAAATGTAAAAAGACAAAATAAGAGTGTTTATATGTAGCAAAGATTATATGAATTAATGTTAAGTTTAATGAATATGGAATAAATAAAAAAGAAGAAGAGTTTGTATATATATACCAAAGATTATATGAATCATCACTAAGATTAATGAATGTGGGATAAATTAAAAAAAATGAAAAATATTGTATTTAACTAATAAATAATGAATTGATAGAGTAAAATATTTATTTAATTTCGAAGGGAAAAAATTCGGGGGGAAATTTTGGAGGGAAAATTTG